>JAJOZX010004655.1:130000-272500 GCA_023014485.1 Bathynomus jamesi
TATATGTTTTAGCAGATTTAGTTAGTTAAATACAGGTTTCCAATTTTATTGTAATATTTGTTATTTCTATGAATTCATGACAAAAGTCATTTTAGCCATTTCACGAAATGACCAAGGTGGAATTTCAGCCATTTCGCGTAATAGCTGAAGATTTTAGTCATTTCGCGAAATGACCAAGTGAAACAGCCATTTCGCCAAATGGCTAAACGTTTCAGCCATTACGCGAGATGGCTGTTTGCACACTTTGACTGTAATATATACACGGTGAACCAAAGTAGGTGGACAGTAGGTGAATACGGTTTGTGTTATATTAATATACTAAATGGTGTTCATTATAACTATGGTGTTTTGTGTTTTATTATTAAATATTATAACTAAATTTATTTAAATTTTATTTGTATTATAGTAATACAAAAAAATTAAATATGTATTCTCAAAATAAACGTTATAATTTACTGTCCACCTACATTTGGTTCACCCTATATATATATATATATATATAATTTCAGTATTATATATATATATATATATATAATTTATTGACAAACTGAAGTTTCCTAATGATCCTAATTTCAAACTGGTATGTTTTGATGTATGCTCGTTATTCACAAAAGTCCCTGTTAATGACCTACTTGAATTTTTAAAAGATAAGGTCTCTGATATTCATTCCCTGTTCAACACAACACTCTTATTGAGTTAATTAAGCTTTGCGTCAAAGATTGTAAATTTCAGTTTGAAAATAAGTTTTATGCTATGTCGTTTGGATTGGCGATGGAAAATCCCCTTTCACCGGTATTAGCTAACTGATATATGGAATTTTTTGAAAACAGAATTTTGCCTACTATTGTTAATTTTAACTTTGTTTGGTACAGGTATGTAGATGTTATTTTATGCCTTTGGCTTAATAATTTGGATGATGACTTATTTCTTGGTAGGCTCAACAATTTATTCCTATATATTAAGTTCACAGTTGAAAAAGAAAATGATGGAAGCTTATCTTTTCTGGATCTAAAAATTCGGAGATGCTTTAATCAGTTCAAATTTGAAGCTTATCGTAAGCCTACTAATAATAACTCTTATGTGCATTTTTATTCTGACGATCATCCCTCGATTAAATCTTCTATTTTCTCTGCTATGTTTCTTAGAGCATTGAGAGTTGTCAGTCCTGAATTTTTAGATTCCGAGTTATGCAATATCATGAATATTGGTACTAAATTATGTTATCCTATTTCATTTTTAGATAACTGCCTTAGGAATACCAAGAATAGGTATTATAAGTGTAACTGTAAAGGAATTTGAGCGTAAAAATATCATTAGCCTACCTTACCATGTTAATTTTCAATATCTTCCGACTTTACTTAAAGCAATTGTTATCAATGTAGTCTTTAAGTATAATAATACTATTAAATCACGCCTACTAAAGAATAACCCGGATAATGTGGTTGGTTGTGTGTTTTGATCGGATGTACACAATGTGACTCAGTATATATAGGCCAAACGGGTAAAACCTTAGATATTAGGGTAAAACAACATAAATATGAGTGTAGAACAGCAAATAATTCTAATGCATTGTTTAACCATATGTATAGATGTAATCATAGTATCAAGTGGGATAGTTCTAAAGCGCTCATTAAAAACAGAGATATAATGTATAATATTATAATATTTCAGACCAAAAAAGACCCTAGGATCCACTCATGGCTGGTCTACCTAACTGTGTTCGTAATTGTGTATTGTGCATGTCCTCCGTGGTGGCGGAGAGGACCTACAATTTTACGTGAGTTCCGAACCACAAGGCTTTAATTTTACTACCTTAAATTATACTCAATCTATCAACATATGCGTCTAATCGATTTGTAAACATGTTTATAGACGTGCTACTAATTACTTCTACCAGCAAACTATTCCAGCTATTTACCATTCTATGCGTAAAAAAGATTTTAGCAACTGCTGTCTCGAACCTTCTACTTGTCAACTTACACCCGTTATTTCTAGTCCTATTATATTGAGATATTTCGAAAAAGCTATCTCTGTCTACGTTATCTAACCCATTCATAATTTTAAAAACCTGGATTAGATCATCCCTTAGCCTCCTAGTCTCGAGTGTAGTCAATTTTAACTCCTTAAGCCTATCCTCGTACGACTTCGACCAAAGCGACGGAATCATCTTAGTTGCTCGTCTTTGAACTCTTTCGATTTTGTCTATATCTTTCCGCATATGTGGAATCCAAAATTAGATCGCGTACTACAAATGGGGTCTAACTAATGATTTATAAAGACGAACAATAATATCGCGCGATTTGTTCTCAAAATTCCGGGCTAGAAAACCTAGCACTTTGTTCGCTTTATTGATCTCTGCTGTACTTTGTTTCGCCACTTTTAAATCACCAGTGACTATAACTCCTAAATCTTTTTCCTGCTCTACGCTTGCTAACTCCTTCCCTGACATACTATACGCAAAATTACCGTTACGCGAACCTATATGTAAAATTTTGCACTTATCGACGTTAACTCTCATTTGCCATGTGACTGACCAATCAACAATTATATTCAGATCTTCCTGGATTTTACCTCTATCTTTGTCATTAATCGCCTACCACCCAACTTCGTGTCATTCGCAAACTTTGAGACTGTACTGACTAGGCCGACATCTAAATCGTTAATATATATAAGAAAAAGCAATGGGCCCAATACAGAACCCTGAGGAACGCCGATCGCTACATTAGCCCAGCACGACTCCGCTCCATCAACGACCACCCTCTGTTTCCTACCTCGCAACCACTCTTCTATCCAATTTATTACTACACCCCTGATTCCATGAGCCTTAGTTTTTTCAATGAGTTTTTTGTGCGGTACGGTGTCAAACACTTTTTGAAAATGTAAATACACTACATCAACCACCAGATGACTATCGTAAACGTCAACCACACTTTGAAAAAATTCTAAAAGATTAGTTAAGCAAGATTTGTTTCGCCTAAAACCGTGCTGCGTATTTCTAACGAAGTTATGCAATTCTAAGTGTTCGACTATACGATCCCTAATTATTGATTCCAGTAGCGTACCTACAACAGACGTTAAACTGATTGGCCTATAATTTCCCGCCGCACCTTTATCGCTTTTCTTAAAGATAGGTGTTACATTTGTTAACTTGAAATTATCTGGTACGCACCCCTCAGAAATAGACGCATTAAAAATCTTTGTTAGCGACACAACAATGTTTCCTTTTAATTCTTTTAGTTGTATGGGATATATGGAATCCGGGCCCGGTGATTTACGCATTTTCATTTTATCAATATAGCGCATTACCTCCCTTTCACTAACCACATTATTATCCAAAGTATTACCATTATCAAATGGTATTATGTCTATGACCGTAGGGATATTCGTTACATCTTCTATAGTAAAAACTGGCGTAAAAATTTCGTTCAGCAAGGTAGCCATTTGCTTGTTTTCAGAAACTAGCTCTCTGTTAAAATTTTTCAACGGTCCCAAGACACTTTTTACTGGATTAATTGAAAGGAATATTCTAGAATGTGCATTTATCCATTTTAAAAATAATTTCGATAACAGTGCGGGAATGTATAAAATTAACAATATCCTGTTCAAATACCTTTTGCCTCTAATCAACTCTTGTTAATCATGTGCTAATCTTTTTGTTTTTCTGCCCCGTTGTATATATTTTTGTCATCTCGCCTTCTCCCTTCATTCCCTGACGAGGTGTACTTCTGAATACACGAAAGGCCTTGAAATCATTTTTCTTTTTCCTCGTGGATTTGCATTATTTATATTATATATATATTATATATATTATATATATATATATATATATATATATCCCCTTTTATTTTGTTTTAACTAAATGCATTATTATAATTTTTATTTGCGCACCATATTTTTCGTTTTTGTATTGAAACAAATCTTACAATAAAAAGTTTTGTATAGTAATGTTTACAGTTTTTTAAGTTATTCACTCTGTTATACACCCTGCTTATGTCCAAGAAACAACGGCAGATAGTTGAATGACTAGCTATCAGAGTATTTAAATATAATCTCCTTTAGTACAGGAATACGCATAAACAGCTCAGTTGAATGGAACCTTTTAAAACCAAACTGATTCTAAGCTGTCATTAAATATAATTAATTTAATCAATATAGTAAGAGTTCCTTATAAAGTAGATTTTAGAAGCAGCAGGCAAAAGCAATAGGCCTTTAATTATCCCCCAACAGAATGTCTCCTTATTTATTTTTTTTGACGAGAGGTATTATAACGTAGATCCATATAAACTCTTTAAGAATTTAACTATGAACGAGCATTGGCTGAGAAAAGCAAAGCCATTCACCACGACATTAGCATACTTTAAATGCTTATTTGATAGGTCATTTTACACCCGTGGAAGAGCCTGTTTTTAACTCTTTAATCACATCTTATTAACCCTTTCAGTCACATTGAATATAATAGTAATAATATAAATCACAATAATATAACTCGTACCGAAATGCAACTTTTCTACAAATGTTTCTGTATGTTTAAATATACAGGTTTAGTTTAGGTGTGGGGGAAAAAGGAACCCAAAATGCGTGTAAAGTAAGTGACTAGTTACCAAAATATTTGATTTTAAATAACAACAAATCTTATACTTTTTTTTATATAATTTTTCCCAAAATAGTGGACACCGCGTCTGAAGGGGTTAATTTCAGAAACTCAATTCCAAGTATTTTCACTGACCCTTCACCCCAACTGACATTCCAATGCAACCTACATTAAGATTAACGCCCTCTTCTAAAAATGCTGCGAAGAATGCTTGAATAGTGTGGGTGGAAAGGTATTCTTGGCAAGCGTTTCTTTTATATGTATATTTTTTATGAAAGAAGGATGGGCCAAGATCACGAGAGAAGGAAACGCTAAAAACGTTAAGAGAAGAGGAAGGATTGAATTGCGTATTGTTGAAGGTAAGGGATAGACGTGGGGAAGATTGTGACGAGTATTAATATATATATGGAACAAAGAACTCTTCTATTAAATTCACTATGGTTCGTATAAGTAATAAATGATAATTACTAAAGCTTTTCTTTTTTTTTATGATAGAAGCCCAACGCACTAGGAAAGAGGCCCCAAAATATAGCTTCCCTCACCAGCTATCAACTTAGCAAATAGAACCCAACTTTGGGATAGGGTTTAGAGTTTAAAGCTAACCTAGACAATTACATTCAGAACCTCAATATCTGCAAGAAACTCGTTGCATTTAAGTCGTATTGAGTTCATCTCAAAGGAAAAGGGTAACTATTGTATTTTTAGACAAAATCCAAAACTTAAATCTCAACCGGCAAATTTGAGCGTCCACTTTTTCTTTGTTCCATGTACAGTTTTTTTGTGTTACATAAAAGGGACCATTCTGAGTTGTCTCATATATATATATATATACTTCCTAAAAATGACACAATTTTTTACATATACATGAGAGGTAATAATTTATTTACATGCAAATTCATATACATAATGAAAAGTAACTAAATAATAAAATTTAATATTAAAATCAACCTCAAAATGCGTTATCTAACGTCAGACTATTTTGGTAATATGTCACAAATACTCGTGTTTCAAAAAAGTTCGTTCGCATATTTACAACAATAATATTATTATTATTAAAATTATTAAAATTGTTAAAAATTATAATAATAATATTTAATAATAATAATAATAATAATAATAATAATGAAAGTTAGAGAAAAAAGAGTATTTCTAAAGACAAAATTACAAATAAATGAATTCCCCAAAAAATACCCATTTGGCTCAACTAAAAAATAATGTTAGCAATAAATCACTCAAAATTCATACAATGAAAGGAGAATTTTCTCGTTTGAATAATATATTCTGTATTAAAATTCAGATCGGAATAAAAAAAAGAGTCAAAAATACTAATTTTGGATTCGTTTCGCGGAAAAAAGATTCTTGTAAAAGCAAATCGGGCATGGAAATTAAAATCTATAAAAATCCATGAAAATTTGATATTACAATCTCGACCTAAAAGAAGAATAAGAAAAAAAAACTAAAACGAAATAAGACTTACGAGTTTGATTGAAACGAACCAAGTAATTTTCATAAAATGAATGTAAAGTGAAAAAATTGGATAACTTTGGCCCTGGAGAGTAGTTAGATGGGAGATCGTCCTTTGCGTCAAGGTTATGTAGCGACCCGTGGTTCGGATCCCACTGTACTGTAGGTACCCGCCATCGTATGACCTTAGACGTTACGAAGGAAGTTAAACAACCCCAATTACATTTCAAATCATAAGAAAGATGCGGCTTTAAAAATTTGTGGTAAATTATGTAGACAATATTTGCGTGTGGCAAAAGATGAGGAAGTAGATTTTAAATGTTCGAAATAATAATTAATATAATCAGTCAGGAAGGGCAGAAATTGGCACAACGCCTCAGCCAACGGATGCGGCCCCATTGCCCTAACTCCTGAAGTATTATTACCAGCACCATCGGGATTCGAACCCCGACTCAGTGTCTTCTCTTCGCTTACGGAAAACGGCGTTACCCACTAAGCTAGGGTGGGGCGCTGGCTTCGAAGAGATAGATAATGCAATAAAAATAACTTTATTTATGGTAGAAAATGATGTAAGTAAATACTCGTACATTTTTTTGGTTTAATTCACACACATGTGACAATTGCCTTCTTTCATTGTGAAGTTGAGAACTTTTTTTAACATCTTTTTGATAATTTATGCCCCAAAGATTGTAGATTACACTGCCCAACACCAATTTTGCTGATTTAATTCTAACACCTGTTTTTAAGTAATTTTGGTGTGCTGATTTAAAAAATCACCTTAGTTTTTGCCTATCACGTCGGGTTTTCGAGCAATCAAATACGGATATTTTGGAGATATCGCATTTTGGCAGGGTTATGCCCAATTTTTTTTTCTTTTAAAAAAATAAGTTTTTACATATTCAGAATCAGTATGGAAAAGTAAACAATTGTGCAGGGCGTGAACTTTAATATACAATGGTAATATTGACACATAAAGTGATTAACAGTGTTTAAATAAGCAAAATCTCTCTCAGATCATGACGTCACACTCACACCTGGGGAAATCACAGATACCCAAGATTTTAATATGTTGTACATGACCTTTAGATTTAATGCACAGATTTGCGTATTCCACAGATAAAATTTTAACCGCAAAACAGCTGTTAACAGGTCTCAAAAATCATCAATTTTGATAAGCGCCCTTCATGGATCACCCAAAATAGGCATATTGCATTGCACGAAAACCTGATGTGATGGACAAAATCTAAGGTGATTTTTTAAATCAGCACATCAATATTATCCAGAAACAGGTCTTAGAATTAAATCAGCAGCAAAAAATTTTTTTTTTGTTGGGCAGTGTTATGAGCATACTTCATATTATCATGCCAAAGATGATACCCATACAATGTAAGGCAAAACTATTTAAAGAAATGAAATGATACATCAATATTACATTAACATTAACAACTGATAATGTTAAATTATTTAAAGAGAATTAAAGGTTATTGTATGGAGATGAGGCGTTAAGTCGAAATAGAAACAAAGTTTCTTAAAAGCATAAGAAAATAATAATTGGTCATTTTGTTTTTCTTTGAATTTTTTTTTTATTGTTTTGGCGAGATAATAAAATTAAAAAGCAAAACCCACTCGCAACTAATTAGTAATTTTTTGTTTTTCGGCGAATTTTTCCCGAAACTACATTTAATACCATTTAGTGTTAAATTTAATTTTTGTAACCTTACATAAATTATATTTAAATATTTCCGCAATCGTTCAAGAAATGGAGAGAAAAGAATCAAATCAATAAATATGCGTGTATTCCGAGGCTATATAATAACTAATATTCAAAGCGTTAATAACGCCTTTTAATATCCTTTCAAATAACGTTGAACGTTAATAGGAAAGTTCAAAAGTTAACTTTTTCAAATGGTCAAGCAAATAACGTTTGAAGTTAAAGTTAATGTTCATAATTCGGAGAGATTGGAATAAGTTTTGGATTTTAAAAGAGATAAATTTTGACGACTATGAAACTGCGACTTTCGACCCATAATTGAGATGAGGTCTATCGCGTGATGATATTAATGGCACATGGATTTCTTTTTATAATTATTTTAAAAGTTTAGAATCGAGTAATATCTCATTACGTAAAAAGAGATTGGCAAAGTCTGTTAAACCTAAATGGTGGAATGCCGAAATTAAAAGTAGCTTAACGTTAAAAAAGGAAAACGTACTTCAAATTTACGGAAGCAAATGATTAATTTGCCCGATAAAAATGCTTACGAGTTGTTGGGAAAGAGAAACAAAAAACTTATTAGAAAAAGTAAGCAACTATGAGCTATATATAGTGAACCAAATTAAATCAAATCCGAAGGAATTTTATAATTATGTTAAGAATAAAAAAGTAGCTTCGCAGACTATTATTGGTCTTCTCATAAGTGAAAACAACGAACAAATTTACGATGACTTACAAATGACGGAAGTTTTAAATAAATTCTTCTCTTCCGTCTATTAACAAAAATTTGAACAACATTCCCGTTCCCGTATTCACGTTCATTGATGATCAGTTAAACTCTTAAAGCGTCACGATTTTACCATTAGTGGAACTGAAGTACTCTCGGTCATAGGTAAAATTAATCCTAATAAAACTCTGGGTCCAAATAAGCTCTACTCAAGGTACTTAAAGAAATGAACTGCGCAATAGTCACGCCTCTTACATATACATATTTAATAAAGAGTTACAGTCTGGACAAATTAAGACTGGAAACTCGCAAACATTACACCAATATTTAAAAAAGGGGACAAATCGCTTCAGGGAAATCATCGTCGCATTAATCTGACTTCAGTAGTTGGTAAGCTTATGGACACGATCGTTCGGGACAAAATAGCTAATTACTTAGAAATAAGTAATTTAATTCAAGATTCTCAGCACGTCTTTCGCCATAATCGTTCTTGTCTTACTTATTTGCTTGACTTTTGTAATGATATTGTAAATATATACTCGTATGACGGGAGTAAAACAGTAGATATTATAGGTCGATTTTCACAAAGCGTTTGATAAAGTGCCACATAGGAGATTATTAGCTAAACTTCATTCTCAAGGAAGTGATGGTAATGTTCTGAAATAAATTGAAAATTGGCTTAGTGGACGTAAACAAAGAGTGGTCATTAATGACAAAGCATTTTAGCTGGAGAAGTGTAACCAGCGGCGTGACTCAGGGATCAGTTCTGAGCCCAGTTCTTCTTATTATTTATATCGACAACATCGACAAAAGAATTAACAGTATAAATCTGCGGATGATACCAAAATGGGGGACGAACAAAATCATCGGCAGAACGTTTGCAGATTCAGGAAGATATTAATAAATTATTCAGTGGGCGGAAATTTGGCAAATGAACTTTAAAAAGATAAATGTAAAACTTTGCATATCGGTAGAAACAATGTTAAAGAAAAGTATTTTATGCGCGGCAACACACAAACGAGTATTACGGAAGAGAAAGATTTAGGTATTATTGTTGCCGACACTCTTAAACGAGTAAGCAATGTATAGAAGCGATCAGAAAGGCAAATGGAGTCTTAGGATTTATTGTAGATCGTTTGAATTTAAGTCAAAGAAAACAATGCTAACATTATATAACTCCTTAGTACGTCCCACCGGGAATACTGCGTTCAATTCTGGTCTCCATATTTACGACAGGACATAGCCAGAATGGAGAAAGTGCAGCGACGGGCTACAAAGATTATTCCCAGAATTAGAAACAAATCCTAAGTTGTCTGTTTAGAAGCATTAAACTTATTCTCACTCATAAAAAGGCGAATTTGAAGAGATTTAATCCGTGTTTAAAATGATTAAAAGTTTTGATAATGTCGACGCTGAAAAATATTTCACTCCAGAAATGCAAATAGAACTCGCGGTAAATGAACTGAAATTAGCGGGTAAACATTTCAATTCTAATAAAGCTAAGCATTTCTCTTAATCATATAGTTAACTGTGGAATGAATTGCCGGCCAGCGTAATTTAAAGTAATTGGGCCGAGTCCTTTTAAAAGAGACTAGATGCTTATCTTGCCTCAAACCTCCCCCCAGTTAGAAGCATTTGTTAGCGCATAAAAGTATTGTGGAATTTCCACTCGGATTCTCTCCTCTTCGGTTTAAAAATTTCACTTATCTCCAAATTTCTCTTCTTTCTTTCAACCTTTCCTCTTTGCTTTGCCTTAAGATTTTCACGTCTTTACATTTTCGTCATCTTCCAACCTTCCTTATTAAACAGACGGGTCCGTAGGGACCAGACAATTTATTGTTTTATTGATGTCCTTTATATTTCTTTGTATAAATAATCCCCTCCTAACGCACGCCATTCCATGAGGTACGATAAAGACTCCATAATGTAGCAGCATGCACCTGTAGCAGTGTTTCTTCGAAAATCATACTGCTTATTACTCATCTACTCTGCACAATACGCAATACTCAAGAATTTTCAATAAAAGTGAGATCATTATAGGCCTATTATTATCTGGAGAATTTGTATCATTCAATTTACTTTTAACGATAGGTCTACTTTCACCCTTCGACACTTCATCAGTAATATAGGAGTGAGAAAGCATAGAGGTAAAAAGTCTACATACAGTATATCGAACTGAACTTCAGGTGACTGGAATGAATGTTACCAAATTCATTCCCGCATTTAAATAACGATGTGGCCTGTTTGACATCATACTTGTTTTTCTAATAAGTTTCTTTGGAATTATTGTAGCAAATCATTTCATCGAAAATATTCGGTCTCTTATGAGAAGTACAGTAATTAAATATTCCCATGAATATACTCTGTGTATATATATATATATATATATATATATATATATATATATATATATATATATATATGAAATGAAAATGAAAATGAAAATGAAAAGGTTTATTGGCAGACTATAGTCCATATGACAAATATTATTAATACAATGACAGTTCATACACTAAGGATAAAAATATATACAATTGATTAGAAATAATACTGCACTGTCGAAGTTAAGTGGAGCTACAGACAGACGTTTTCGTACCAAAAAGTCCATAGCTTAGAGGATAAATGGCAGGACTCATGGATAGCTTGGATGATCGGGTTGGTTGATTTTTTAATTCTTTGCATTAGACTGTGTTGAGCACGTCTTGTTACCTCCGGGAAGCTCGGAACATTGCGGGTTGCAAACATTTGCGAAGCTGAGCATCTCGGGGGTAATTTATGTAAGAGTCTAAACGACCTGTTGTACAGCAAATTTAGGGTTCTGCCAGAACCTTTTTTATAATTCACCCAGAGTTGCTGACCGTATATATTACTGCAGAAAGTACGAAAGAGTGTGTCTTTAGCTTCACTTGTACAGAAACGAAAGTTCCTTATGGTCATATTCGCTTTAGCACAAAGGCTTCGAGATTGTTTTCTTATATCCGAGTCATCACTCAAGGAGCTGGTAATAGTTTGACCCAAATACTTAAACTCTTGTACTTCCTCAATTACTTCACCATTCATTTTAAACCTTATATCAGCTGGCTGATTACAGCTATATATATATATATATATATATATATATATATATATATATATATATATATATATATATACACCTTACCTTACCTTACAACCTTACAAAGGTTCCGCGCGATGATTTCTCATTTCGCGAAGGTCAAGCTTGTCGCCCCTCCTCTAGAGTTGGCCTGGTGAAGTAGTGAGTGGGATTCTTGCGCTCTCCACCTCACATAGCCAGGTACGCCCGGCTCATCGGGGATTGTTCTGAGCCAGACGTCTCGTCTTCTTTTGAAGATTTCCACTGCAACTCCCTTCGTGTTTCTTAGGTCTTTGGGCAACTGATTAAACAGTTTTGGTCCTCTCACTACAAAACTATTTTCTTTCAGGGTTAAGGATGTTCCTGTCTCGCCTTCAATTTGGGAATACGACACAGTCTACCGCTTCTACTTTCCACCATTGTTTGGGGAGTTATGGGATTCAGAGTAAGATTAGGGACTAGTTTCTTCATTATTTTCCAAGTGTAAATAATGGTGTAGCTCTCTCTTCTCCTTTCCAGTGAATATAGGTCTAGTTCTCGTAACCTTTCCCAGTAATTTAGTTCTTTGCACCCATTGATCATGGCTGTGAAGCTTCTTCTGGATCCCTTCCAGCTGTCTAATGTCTTCTTTTTTATATGGGGATGTTAGGACCGAGCAGTATTCCAATTTGCGTATTATCAGGGTTTTCAGTAGAGGAATCATTACATTCCTATCCCTTCGTTTAAAGGTTCTCAATATCTGACTTGTTATTCTCTTTGCTCTGTTTACTGCTATCTTATTTTGTGTTTCAAATTTCGCATCATCTGTCATTACAATTTACAACCCCTAAATCTTTTGCTCTGGAATTTCTCTGAATTTCCCGTCCATTTGGGGTATAATATTCCATGGACTTTAGGTCTTCTCTTTTTCCGTACCGTAATAGTTGAAATTTCTCGGTGTTAAACTTCATATTGTTGTCTTCGGTCCACTTGTAGGTTTTGTTTATGTCGGTTTGTAGAGATCCTATGTCTTCTGGGTTTCTTATTTTTCTACTGATCTTTGCGTCATTCGCAAAGATCATCCGCTCGGTACCTCCTTGTGGTACCGAGCTGAGGACCTCTGATTCTGATGAAGATACTCCTTGTACTGTAACGACTTGCCTCCGCTCACTAAGGAAATTATATATCCATTTCCCTACTTTTCCTGTTATTCCCATATATTTCAGTTATTTATTATGATTCCGTGGTCACACTTGTCGAACGCTTTAGCAAAGTCTGTGTATAGTACATCATAGTTTTCATTACTTTCAAGTGAATCAATAATGTTGTTGTAGTGTTCCATTAGTTGTGATAGGCATGATCTGCCTGACCGAAACCCGTGTTGGTTATCATTGAATTTTTTCTGAGTTTCCAAAAAGTCATAGATTTTCTGTCTAACTATTCTTTCAAATATTTTAGTGAGATGAGATGTAAGCGACACTGGCCTATAGTTCTTGGCCTCGGATCGATCTCCTTTATATATTGGGACTATGTTCGCGCTCGTCAGGATGCCCGGTATTTCTCCCGTGTCTAATGATCGTCTCCATATCCAGTATAGGGGCTCAGCGATTGCATTCTTGCAGTTTTTGATCAGTGTGGCATTCCATTTATCCGGTCCTGCCGCTGAGTGTGTTTTTAGTTTCCCTATGGCTTATGTAATATCATCCGTCGTAAAGTTGAAATCCATTATACTTTCCCCTTGTGGTTTTTCTTCAAAGAACGCGTTTCTATCGCATATCAATTTGTCAGTTTTTGGGATACTGAAAGATGATTCATACTGAGCTTTTAATATTTTAGATACTTCTGTTAGATCATCAGATAAATCACTGTTCTCATTTTTTAAAGGTCCGATAGTCGCTTGGTTTTTCGACTTTCCTTTTGCGAAATTATAGAAGTACTTTGAGTTAGCCTTTATCGCTTCTATAGCGTCATCTTCTTCTTTTTCTGTATGCTTCTCGATTTGTTCCTGTATGACGACATCGATACTTTGTAGTTTATCATTTAATATTTTTCTGATGTTGTTATCTTTACAATTACTTAATTTTGCAGTCACTCTTTTTCTCTTTCGGAACAATGCCCTCTTTTGTCTTTCGAACCTGCTTCTCTTTCCTCTTTGTTGTATCTTTGGAACATGTTTTTCCACAATTTCTAACGTCTTCTCCTCTAACGTCATTGGCATCTTTTCCGTTGTCTTGGCCTCGAAAATGGTTTTCCAATCTATTACTTCCATGCTGGATGTCACATCTTCCCAGTTTATAGCTTTGGAGTGAAAATTAAAAATTTCGAATTTGCTTCTTTCTGTTGTGCGTGTTCTTTCCTTTCCTGTTGCCTTTATATTAGTTGTTATTTCAATGATGTTGTGGTCTGATATCATAGTTGGGGATATTTCTACATTATCAATTAGATTACTGTTGTTTGTGAATACCAAATCTAGGCAGTTGTTTTTTCTTGTGTTTTCTGTTATTTCTTGCGTTAACATAAATTCATCAGCTAAAGCTAGTAGTACCTGCTCCTGGTCTTCTCGTGCGCCCCCCTTGTCCTGGTGTATACATATATTTTTTCCTATCCTTTTATATTTCATGAATGGGAAATTAAAATCACCACAGAGAAAAATATTTGGGGTTGGAGAGTGTAGATCTTTTACTAAGTTTCTTACCTCTGTAATGGAATCTGAAAATTTTGAGGTTGGTGTGTTTGGGGGTCTATACATTACAATTAGTACCATATTTAATTTTTCAATTTTTGCTGCTACACATTCTACGTAGTTGTTTGAGGTACTTATAGCCATTTCTGCTATGTGCCTTTCGCGTGTGTAAATAGCACATCCTCCTTTACGTCTCACTGTTCTGTCGGCTCGGAGGATGTTATAGTTGTCAATTTGTATTTCTTTTTTGTCAATACAGGACTCACAATTTTCACAGTTCGCCTGGCAGTCCTTTAGATGAGTTTCCGTGAGGCATGCAAAGTCTGCTCCGGCTTCTTGCATGAGTCCTTTCAGGTATGCAACTTTGTTCGTGGACTGGTTTGATTTAAGGCCCTGTATGTTGGCTAGGATTATTTTTATTTTTTCTTTCTTTTTCGCATACAGGTGGTTCCGCTTTGTTTTCCAATGGGGGTGCCGGTTTCGTTGTCTTGTGGTCCTCCGAGAATTTACCTCGTTTTATCTTTGTCGGTACCTGTTGTCCCGATAACGCATGAAGTGTCTTTGTTCGTACCTTCTGTCCGGCTCTCGGATTTCTATATTTATATTTGTCAGCTGGTTTTGTAATTGCTGGAGAGTATTTAGCAGCTGAAATGTGTTGGCTGCGTCTAAAAAATTGCCACTCTTCTTTGATGTACGTTTTTTCTGTTCCCTCGTTGCGTTCCTTTGAGGGTGGTGGTATCGGCATTTTTTTTCGTATTTGCAACTCCCATATCTTTCATAAGTGTTGCAGACCGTAAGATAGTGGAACATGCATTTCTTATCAAACTTGCAGTATCCACTTGTGTAATGCATTTTGCATAATGTGAGATGTGCATATATGCATTGCCCATCCCGATATCTGCAGTTTCCTTTCGCGTAGTATTTGCATACGATATTTTCTACGCTTCTGCTTTCTTTCTTATTATTTACCAAGTTCTTAGTTTTGGCATTATCATTATTTTTCTTTGGCTGTTTATTTTCTACGTTTTTAGTTATTATCTTTTTATCATTTCGCTCGTTGGACCGTTTGTCTACTTCGCCACTTTTACTTATTTCTTTCCTTTCATCTATGTCTTCCTTCCGTATTATATTGTTTATATCGTTATGTGTTATTAAATTGTCGTTCGTTATTATGCTGTTATTCGTTATTTCGTCTTCTCTCTCATCCACCCTGTTTTTCGTTGGGACCATTCCGCACCCATGCGTCCCCATTATTTCATTCTTTTTTGTAACTTTCGAGTCTGCTATCTCCATGTCTTTAAAGACCGCGAAAGAATTTACGGTCTGTGTACACGCGCCACATAGAACTTTGATCTCCACGACGTGTTTCGCGTTCGAGACAAGAGTTATTTCCCTATCATTCCAATTCATGCAGTTAAAGTCGTTTAATCGTTGGCAAAAATCACATCACAAATTACAGATTAAGTGAAAATTTGGACCCATATCCATGATATTCCTTAATTAGCGCAAGAAGAAATACCCACAGAAATTCTTTATTTATTTTTATTTTTATTCCTGTTTCTTTCCTTTCGATGGTCGAGGGTATTTCGAGGGTTTTCTGACCTTTGTGTTTTATGACCTTTTTCCTGCTTTGTTTCAAACTTTCTCGAATGCCAACCGTATTTCGTTTTGAATATATACGTTAAAATTGGTGATAAATTATGTAAACTGTATTGCACTTTCTTAATTTTAATGAATTTCACTTTATAATTTATATGCACGGATTCACTGATACTTTATACACTTTCGGTGGCAAACAGAATAAACCGCCGAGTAGATTATTCCCTTCTAATTTGGGTGTTAAATAGAGAGCAAAACAACACGTCCATTCACCACAGGGTACAAGCAACATATATATATATATATATATATATATATATATATATATATATATATATATATATATATATATATATATATATATATATATATATATATATATACAGGGCGTCCCAAAAAAATGTATACACACTTTAACAGCTGATAGCTCAATTGATGTTTCTTTCTTTCCAAGTTAAACCCATTAGAATTAATAATGGCAGTCAGACTAAGCTTTGAACAAAGGAAATTCATTCTAAAATGCTACTGGAAGTGTGAAAACGCAGTTGAAGTGCAAAGACAGTTTAGGAGGGAGTTTCAAACAGATCCACCAACGCGACTTACCATCACTCGAATTAGAGATAAGTTTGAAGCCGATGGAACTGTTCAGAATGTCCACAAGAAGCGTTCCGGAAGACCACGGACATCGATAGCCCCACAAAGCAAGAAAGAGTACTGGAAACGTATCACCAAAGTCCAAGAAAATCTGTGCGGCAAGCGAGTCGTGAGGTAGGAATTTCAGAATCGTCTGTCCATCGCATTTTGAAGCGCTGTCAATGGAAAAGTTACATTCCAAGATTAGTCCATGCTATTAATGAAGATGATGATGATCCGGACTGAAGAGTGGAGTATTGCGAGTGGTACTTGGCACGATGTGGATGTGGATTGGACGAAGGGGTTTCGTAGAATACCCTCCGCGTTCACCAGACCTCACACCACTAGACTTTTTTTTATGGGGATACTTAAAAGACAAAGTCGACGCTATAAAACCTGCAACAGTCGCTGAATTGAGAGCAGCCATTGAACGAGAATGCACACAAATACCAAACGAAATGTTTCGTGATGTTTGCGATTCCATTGCTTCGCGTTATCAGCAGTGC
This sequence comes from Bathynomus jamesi, assembly GCA_023014485.1. Classification (NCBI taxonomy): domain Eukaryota; kingdom Metazoa; phylum Arthropoda; class Malacostraca; order Isopoda; family Cirolanidae; genus Bathynomus; species Bathynomus jamesi. Next base: position 146,988 of record JAJOZX010004655.1, read on the forward strand.
CTGGACCAGAACGGACGTCAGTTTGAAAACAGGCGTTGACAAAACAATTAAATAATGTCTGTAGATTCTATTACATTTTGAAAATGAAATGTATTTTAATAAACACTGCCTTTATAAGTATTTAAAGTGTGTATACATTTTTTTGGGACGCCCTGTATATATATATATGATACACACAGACCGTGCATGGAACAAGGAACTCTTCTGGGATAATTAAATCCACTATAGTCCGAATAAGTAATGGTAAATGACAAATACCATAGTTTTTCTTTTTCATGATGCTAGCCCGACGTGGGCAACGGGTCACTCGCAAAGAGGTCCCATAAATATAGCTTCCCTCACCAGCTATCTGCAAAGCAGACAGGATCCAGCTTAAAAAATAACAACGAAGGAAAATTTAAAACAATAAATAGTGCTCAAGCGCTTTTGTGTAATGTGTTCCTGACTTTAAAAGATTTGTATATTTTATTAATTGAAATAAAGACATGATATCTTTACTGAACCTTCTCTATACATGACGAATTAGTCCCCTAGTGCAAAACATGTTCTGTTCCGTGTAGTCCTCTTTTAGCTTATTAACTCTTTGCACACGAACAACAGAATTTTGCAGTCCTCTGGACAGAGTACCTGTTGAAATCTAAGAAATTTCTTGTTAGTTGATGCTTTCAGTTCTTCTATTGTGTGTGTGTGGATTCTGTTTAAACATTCTACCTTTTAAATAACCCCGCAGGGCCGGGCCAGGCCGGGCCGCAGATAAAAGTCACAGGGGTTTAGATCTGGTGATGTTGGTGGTCAGGGGCGTACACAGCATTTCTTAAAGGGGGGCACACACAAACACACACACAGAGTAATATATATATTATATATATATATCTATATATATAATATTTAGGAGAAATCCAATGACAAGGAGAAATGTAAATGCCATGAAAAGTCTTCTTTAATGCGCAACGTTTCGAGCAATACGCTCATCTTCAGGCTGTTTAATAACAATGTGAAATTAAAAAATATTGAATGAAAAACAAAACAGAAAATTTCTATAACCTATTCGTAAAGACAAATTTTTAAAAGACTGAGAAAAGAGGGTTAAATTCTAAGTTATACAGATTTACATATAAAAATTAAGAAGTTATTTTTAAATACATGTAGTAAATGTGAAATTAATACACTGGAAAAATTACCAATAGTACACTGTATTAATTTCACATTTACTACATGTATTTAAAAATAACTTCTAATTTTTATATGTAAATCTGTATACTTAGAATTTAACCCTCTTTTCTCAGTCTTTTAAAATTTGTCTTTACGAATAGGTTATAGAAATTTTCTGTTTTGTTTTTCATTCAATATGATTTTAATTTCACATTGTTATTAAACAGCCTGAAGATGAGCGTATTGCTCGAAAACGTTGCGCATTAAAGAAGACTTTCATGGCATTTACATTTCTCCTTGTCATTGGATTTCTCCTAAATATTAAATTGAAGCTCTGTAGAAGCAACCCGCATGACTATATATATATATATATATATATTCAGACACAGCAAAGTTTTAAGGAGACAAGCAAAAACAAAAACAAAAACAAAAAAAGAAGTCGGATAATCATTGCTTTTGAGTTTTGAGTTAATAACATGTCCTGGTAACCATAAAATAACTGAAATTCCATGACATCAAGATTTTTTGTTGTGACTGTTGCAAAGTTATCGATTTTTGAAACTTTCTTTTTCAAATATCTTTAATAAGAGTACACCACTGTTGGTGGTCATGATATTCCTTTGTCAAAAACCGCAGGAAATCTGTTGGACAGGACTCTTCCACCGAAAGTATCATGTAAGTATTGCATAGAGTATATTTTGCATTAGGGAACTAATTCTCAATGGCTAAATTTAGAAGGCACAGTAAAAAATTCGTGCTTTTATCTCATTTATTAAAAAAAATACAAAGTATCAGATGTTTAAAAAAAAAATCACCCGATATATATATATACAGTATACACCTTGGTTACCTTGGTTTTGCTTCCGCCCAAATTGTTTATTCTGACGAAGGTCAAGCTTGTTACTTCACCATGGAACTACAGTTTAACGTGGAAACCGAACCACGACCCACCACTGGTGGTCAAAAATTACAAAGTTCTTGCACAGACTCGATCTCCGACCTCTCGATCAACAGCACAGCGTCTTAACTACTAGGCTACTCAGGTTACCCATTTTTTTATTGTATAGAAGGATGAACAGTTGGTGAGCTGCGCGCCATGTGCTGTTACCAGGAATCGAACCTGGAGCCGGTGGATTCGCAGTCAGCGATGTTAACCAATATATATATATATATATATAATGGAAATACTGTATACACATGAGAAAGGACTTTTTTCCTTGCTATGGAAAATATTCCTCACCAGGATTCGAATCTTAATTCATTTTTTAATTTCCTTTTCCTCCGCTTTATTTACATTTTCTCTTAGTTCCCGAATTCGTTCGGTCAAATATATCTCCATCCTTTATATTAATCCCCTCCTCCATGCATCGAAAGAAACTTTCCCTCGCCTCACGTGCGAATTCTTTACAAACTGATCATTCAAATCAGGAACAGTCGGCTTTTACGATTCTAATAACTCTAAATTCATCAAAGGATGCGAGCAAAGCTTTCAACCAAACACCTGTAGGAGTCATTTGATTGATTTTTATCACATACAGAAAAAAAAAAACGCGCAGATTGTCGCAGTATAAACAAACTTTATAATTATAGTAATTGATTAAAGTCTGATGGTAATGTCTGTCAAGGTTTAGTCGCGTGATACCCTGGCGCTTCAACTTTATTTTTCAGCGTTTACTTCACTTCCCCACTTCATGAGTCTTGTGGGTGGAGCTTAACCCCCAATAATCAATCATTAAATTTTTCTGAACTCATAAAAATATATTCCGTTTTTAATAAACCAAAATAAAAATTATATCAATTCCTTACATCATACCAATTAAGATTCTTTTTATCTCCTCAGCCGTTGAAACCAGTCCTTCAGAAATACAATCAGTATTCTTTATTTACCAAATAAACATTACAATTTTTTGCTCTTATACAGTATATCAAATCAAGTTAATGTTTCGCAAATATAAATTCAAAATTTTTAACAATGCATTTTTTCATTAATTTCATTGCCTTTTACCGGACCCGACGGGAATTCACTTTACCTTACAATATTGATAAAATAAAATGATGAGGAGCATTTTCGTTCACAAGCATAGGGAAAATTTAGCATCTGAGCTTTCACTTTTGGGTCATTGTTGCTTTTGTTCCTACACTTAGTGTGAATAACTGTGTGAAGTATGGTTGGTCTACGGTGTCGTTAAGAGGTCGCTCAATCATGCATGACTTGTCTCACTAATGACTGATTACTATAGTATGACTAAATTTGGCTTCTTCTTTTGTAGGAATGTGTAGAAATGCCGCCGAAGCAATCAAAAACACGGTCTAGCAGTGAGGTGTGGTTGTTAGGGAAGGCGGAGGAGAAGTTAACTAGGGCAGGACTCCCTACCAAGCTTCAAGTCCTCCGGAAATTCATGTTCCACCATCTGGAGGAGAGAAAGACAGAATATAACAGTGCGGTGATGACCATTGAGGCTTTGATCCCGTTTTGGACAAAAGCAAACGTTCCAATGACGGATACCAGATACGCTGAGAAGAAGCTCCTGAAACTGTTCGAGCAATACAAGGGGCTGAAGAAGAACCGCACAAAGAATTTCCCATCCTACAGAATGAAGGAGGACATATTTCGCGGAGACCTTGACGATGTGTTCGATCTTTCACGTCATGACGCCCTCGAGACCATGATGAATGAGGAGGACAAGAACTTCCTTGTCGCTCAGCTCGATAATCCCACTTCCTCCAGCTTTGGCCCGATTGACAAGAAAATAGCTGACCAACAAACGAGGAAGAGGATTCGATGTGAGGCGGAGATGAACCGAGAGGAGAAGGCCAAGCGCGAGGCGGATGCGAGATGGTCCCAGGGAGAACTGGATGCGTCTAGTTCAAGCACATCTGAATCATCAGATTCAGATACTGTAGTTTTTAAGGAGTCAGCACGAAAACGTTCCACTCCTAAGCGATTGAAGTCTGTGATCACGCCTGACATTTCCTTAGCCTTGCATCGCCACAACATCAGTGACAGGAAAGGAATGGCAGTGGTCGCAGCAACTATTAAATCGCTGGGGCACAACTTGGACGAAGTGTCAATCTCACGCAGCACCATTCGTCGCGTGAGACAATGTACACGTGAAGCGGTGTGCCGCGAAGATCAGGCCACTTTCAAGACCCATGAGCCCCTTCTCTTGCACTGGGATAGTAAGCTGCTTACAGATATCTCCCATGGGTTAGAGGTGGTGGACCGTGTGGCTGTGCTTGTAACCGGTAACGGGGAAGAGAAACTCCTCTGAGTTCCAATGGTAGCTGCTGCAACTGGAGCATCTCAGGCTCAGGCGTGCCTGAAGCTTGTGGACGACTGGTCTTTGAGGGGCAACGTTCGAGGTCTTGTTTTTGATACAACTGCGTCCAACACGGGACTTCATGCTGGAGCTTGTACTCTCATTGAAAAGGAGTTGGGTATTGATCTGGTGTGGATCGCTTGCCGACACGCACGTGGTAGAAGTCGTCCTTGCTGCGGCCTTCGGTGCTTGTTTCGGAACATCCAGTGGACCTGAAATTGGCCTATTCAAGCGCTTCAAGCAGCACTGGGTTTTCATTGATCGCAGCAAGTTCGAGAGTGCACCCGACAGCCTGTTCATTGAAACAGCAGAGCAGAGGAAGGAAATGGTCTCCTACTACAAGGAGGCTGTCAAGAAGAAGAGCCAACGGGACGAGTATGATGAACTGATGCTTCTCTGCCTCCTTTTCTTGGGAGGGAAGCTTGACGGTCCTGTGAGAATTCGAAGCCCTGGAGCCATGCACCATGCGCGATGGATGGCCAAGGCCATTTACACGCTCAAGGTGTTCTTATTCAGAGATCAATTCACCTTGCTTCAGACCGAGAAACGGAACATCGAGGAACTAAGCCTGTTTATCACGCTCCTTTACGGCCACTACTTGAACGAGGCCAGTGTTGCATACATGGCTCCATTGAATGACCTCACTTTCTTGCGCCAGCTGAAAGCTCACCCAGGAAAGACGAACGACGCGGCATTTGCCGCGATGAAGCGCCATTTGTGGTTCATTTCTGAGCACTTAATCCCCTTGGCACTCTTTGATCCTCGAGTTCACGCGTCCACGAAGGAGAGGATTGCTCACAACATCGTAGCTGTTCCCGAAAAAAGAAAAGGACTCAAGCGCGTGGACGGAAAAACGTTCTCCTCGAGCAATCCCTTGGAATTCTATGCCACCAAACGTTCAGCAATCTTCTTCAACCTCGTCATGCAGCACGGAAGTGAACAGGCGCAATCATTCCTGTCCAAGACACCAAATGATTGGAACACAGATCCAGCTTACCAAGGAATGAAGGAACGTGTAGAGAAGATGGCAGTGGTTAACGATTGCGCAGAAAGAGGAGTTGCGCTCATTAAGGCTTTCAACAGCACAATCACGAAGGATGAAGCGCAAAAGCAGTACCTTCTCCGCGCAGTCGCTCAGCACCGCAAGAAATTCAAAGAGCCGACTAAAACTGGTCTCAAGAAGACCTAAAGATCTTCAACTGTGTGCATTATTTGTTCCGCTGTTATAATTTCATAATATATATATATATATATATATATATATATATATATATATATATATATATAAGCAAACAACCACAGGGAAAAGGAAACACAAAGTCCGAGCGCTTTCGTGATATATTCACATTATCAAGGAGGAACAGAAAATAGACGGAGATTACAAAGTAAATGAGTTAAATAGACAAGCAAAAAATTCACAATCGGCACCTCAACAGATTATGTTATCAATTGAAAAAATCTTTAGAGGGCTTTAAGGCCTTTAATTTGAGGTGCCGATTGTGAATTTTTTGCTTGTCTATTTAACTCATTTACTTTGTAATCTCGTCTATTTTCTGTTCCTCCTTGATAATGTGAATATATCACGAAAGCGCTCGGACTTTGTGTTTCCTTTTCCCTGTGGTTGTTTGCTTATTAATAAGGTCACGTGTTATTTTGTGATTTTAGTGCATATATATATATATATATATATATATATATATATATAATATAGTCATAAATTGTCAAGTCATTATTCAAATTGTTTCATTTGAGCGAGTGCATAAAAAGATCCTAGAGCAAAGATAATTGGTACGTTTATTCTTGTGGGGGAATAAAATAAGGGCAGATGTGACCGAATTTAAAATTCCAAAAAACGCTGTTGTGGACCACCCTAATATATATATATATATATATATATATATATATATATATATATACACAAACTCAGAATGGTCCCTGAGAAACTTATATGTTAAACACAGACCGTGCATGGAACAAGTCTTTTACTTATATAGAGGTTCTGAATGTAGTTGGACTAGGCTTGCTTTAAACCCTAGATCCATGTCCCAAAGCTGGATCCTGTCTGCTTTGCAGATAGATGGTGAGGGAAGCTATATTTATGGGATCTCTTTGCGAGAGACCCGTTGCCCACGTCGGGCTAGCATCATGAAAAAGAAAAACTATGGTATTTGTCATTTACCATTACTTATTCGGACTATAGTGGATTTAATTTTCCCAGAAGAGTTCCTTGTTCCATGCACGGTCTGTGTTAACATATAATATATATATATATATATATATATATATATATATATATATATATATATATATATATATATATATATCAGTGGCGTGCGGTGGGTACGTCTACAGGGTAAGCGGTATTGCGTGCGAGCACACGCACTATATGTACATATTATATAATTATAGTAGCTAATGATAAACTTTATAACTGGTTAGTGGGTATGTACTGTAGACTACTCTGAAAAATACGATACTGTCTTTAATATCTTTAATAAGATTTTTATTCGGGTAGGCGGCGCTTACCTAGCTTACCCTGAATGCACGCCACTGATATATATATATATATATATATATATATATATATATATATATATATATATATATATATATATAGCGACAGACTGACAACCAGAATTTTGTTGGGCGTAGAAAAAAGATAGAACTCAGTCCAATTTGTGATAAAGCGCAACTTCATTTTTCTTTGAATTACTTCAAATGAAGCTCTGAGATTTCGTCGCAGATTTTCAGCCGAGTATATATATATATATATCCCTCTTATGCGAACACAAAAAACACCCTACATATAAAGTAATACATCTCCATATAATTAAAAAATATAAAAAAAATGAAAATCTTTCGATACTGAGGTTTTCTTGTCATCGTGGAGTCAAATTTTTTTGGAGGGATATATATATATATATATATATATATATATATCAGTGGCGACTCCAGCTCTTCAAGACTACTCGGGCTCTTTTTAAATTTTCAAGTCTACATATGTATGAGCCGACATTTAAATGCATGAGAATAACTTAAGATTATCAATAAAATAAATAAATACATACCTCGGTAAAAAAAATTATTTGAATTTTATTTACTTGAACATAAAGTCCAAGCGTCTTGGTTTTAAAGCAAATTCCTTTAATATTCGGTCATGTAATTCCTTTTTGCTTTCTAAATCAATAAGTATTTCTTTTTCAATTGAAATCCTAGCCAGGGACGAGAGCCGTTCTTGAGCCATTGTGTTTCTTAAATATGATCTAATTCGATCAAGAACAGAGAAACTTCTTTCATTTGAAACAGAAGTTACGGGTATGGTAAGGAGGAGCTGAATCAGCCTTTTGGTTTCCGACATCGCAGACAATAATCCTAGTTCGTGAAAGACTTCTAAAATTTCATTTGCAGATTTGCATTTTCTAAAGTCACTGTCACGATAAAGATATTTCAATTCGTTAGCTAAGGATTTGGAGTCAATTACATTTGGATATTTAATTTGTAAAGCATTAAGATGATGCATTGGAAAATTTTCAGCAAATTCTGGAAATTTGGTCACATCAATCAACTCAAAGAACGCAAACTCCTGAATGCAATCAAATCGTTCCCTCATTGACATTAGTATAATGTCAATTATTTCGAAATATATTGCTTTAAAGTTCATTTGTTTGCCTCTAGCTCTTTTTCTTGGGGGAGAAGGCAGTTGAAGGCACGCTTATCGAAACTTGAAAAGTTACCATGTATCGCCAGAATTAAAAATTGTGCCTCTACAAGGCCGAAGGATATAAGCCCGAGTTGAAATGTTTTTTGCTTTATAAAAAAAATTAATAGGAGGAAAAACGTATTTTATTTAATGAAAATTAGAAGAAGGACTATTATGTGACCGTATGCAAGCAAATAATTATTCATTAAAAGAACTTTAAATATACGATATTACTTATACTTTCTCGGGCGTAATGTCTTGCGCCCGAGTAAAGGATCTTGAAAGATTACACGAAAACTTAATGTGTCAATATAGTTTTGTTATAGGTAGTAAGGGTATCTAAATGCGGTCAAAATTTGCTTGCGTCACGAAGGCTAGACAGAAAAATTGTAACATACTACCAGCCAAAAAACATTTTTACAATTTGTATTTAAAACTTTTTTTTTAAAACTTAAATCTATACACAATTTTATCTCTTATGCTTCTCCTTGCCCCTTGCCTCTCGGGCTCAGCCCGAGAAGCCCGAGTGCAGGAGTCGCCACTGATATATATATATATATATATATATATATATACACTCGGCTGTTAATCTGTGACGAAATCTCAGAGCTTTATTTGAAGTAATTCCAAAAAAATGAAGTAGCGCTTTATTACAAACTGGACTAAATTCTATCTTTTTTCTACGCCCAACAAAATTCTGTCTGTCTGTCTCTGTCTGTCTCTCTCTCTCTCTCTCTCTCTCTCTCCCTATATATATATATATATATATATATATATATATATATATATATATATATATATATAAAACGAAAATGCTCCTCATCATTTTATCAATATTGTAATGTAAAGTGATTTCCCGTCGGGTCCGGTAAAAGGCAATGAAATTAATAATGAAATGTATTATTAAAAATTTGGAATTTATATTTGCGAACCATTAAATTGATTTGATATATAAGAGCAAAAAATTGTAATGTTTATTCGGTAAATAAAGAATACTGATTGTATTTCTGAAGGACTGGTTTCAACGGCTGAGGAGATAAAAAGAATCTTAATTGGTATGATGTAAGGAATTGATATAATTTTTATTTTGGTTTATTAAAAACGAAATATATTTTCATGATAATATTTTTTCTTATTATTAATATCGCTGTTGTTCATAATAGCAGTTGGAGAACGTGCTGGTTTTAGGTTTCAACATTATATATATATATATTTATATATATATATATATATATATATATATATATATATATATATATATATATATATATATATATATATATATATATATATATAACTGCAAACACGCAGTATAATTAATGTAAAGAACGACGCTTGTATAGGAGATATTCCGCGCAAGATGAGAGAGAGAGAACGAAACAAATGAAAAAATGAAGTAACCTATACAAGCGTCGTTCTTTACATTAGTTATACTGCGTGTTTGCAGTTAAATGTATATAATGTTACGGCATGCTGGAGGTGCCCCCTTGGGGCATTGGTTTCTGCGCGTATGTAGAAGAATTACGGCATTTGAAGGAGTGAGGCCCATAGTGTAGTGGTTATCATATCTGACCGGCAATCGGAAGATCCCGGGTTCGATTCCCGGGTGGTTACCTCATTTTTTCATTTGTTTCGTTCTCTCTCTCTCATCTTGCGCGGAATATCTCCTATACAAGCGTCGTTCTTTACATATATATATATATATATATATCATTGAGATCACAGATTTGAATAGTGGCCGCTAAAGTTTATAGTATGACGTCACACACACACACATATATATATATAAATTTTTGTTTTTAAGTTTAGGTTAGGTTAAGTTACTCTTTATTCAATTTTCTAAGTTTGGAGGGATGGCACCCCAACCCCTTGGCACTGGCCCCTTCCCCACTACCCATACCCTACACCACCTCACACGATATGCAACCATACTACTAAAACTTTGTCCAGTCGCTAAATTCCCCGTTGTTAAACCCATCAGTAGAGGTTTCTGACTGATAGTAGGATTTATAAAAATTCCAAATAAGGCAAATAAGGGCTAAAAGTGTTAACGAAAGGTTTTAATCAAATGATACTTGCACTATTCGATACTAAGCCTTTTTGTCGAATTTTGTGCAAGGTTGAGGTAGCTGAAAATATGAAGAGGTAAGGAAAGATCCTCCGTAATCAAAGAAATGGGGTTAACTAATTTCAAAATTAACCTTCGTGTCTCAGTGGGTAACACAGTTTCCTTATAAGCGAAATAGGGATGATAACCGATATTCAAATACTGGTATTAAAACCGATATTGCTTTAAAAATACCGATCTCAAGGCTTTCAATATCGGTATTTCGGTATTATTAACCGCACGTTTATTATAAGTGATTGAGAGTTGTAGGTTGTTGTTGTTAGTTGAAGGAAAAGTATCAATTAAAAACTTTTTAAAGGTTTCTTTTGCCCTTTTTTCAGATTATTACGAAAATGTAAAAAAAAAAAAAAAAAAAAAATCCAAAGGTGTAGAAGTATTTTGAAAAGAAGAATAAAGATGAAGCAGAATGCACTAAATGTGACTTTGAAAGTTCTTCCAAAGAAGTGACAACCTAGAAAAATTATATCAAACATTGCTTTCCATTAAGCCTACCAGTATTGAATTTGAAAGAGCCTTTTCTGCTGCTAGCTTATTTCTATACAAAATTGAGATCCAATCAAGCTGAAGAATCCTTAAATGCTCTCTCTTTCCTTAAAAGTTACATCCAAAATCATCATAAGAAATAAAACTTTTTAGATAAAAAAAAACCTTTTTTATATATAACAATTTATATAAAACATTTATTTTTGTTTTCGCAAATAAAAAATTAGAAAATCTCTCATATATATATATATATATATATATATATACACACACACACACACAGTATATATATATATACACACACACATAATATATACATATACATATATGTATATATATATATTTTTTTTTTTAACTGCAAACGACACACAGTATAATTAATGTAAAGAACGACGCTTGTTTAGAAGAGTGTCCGCACAAGAAGAGGAGAGAAAACGAGCAAATGAAAAATGAGGCACCTCCCGGGAATCGAACCCGGGATCATCCAATTACCGGTCAGATATGATAATCGCTACACCAAGGTCCTCCTCCTCTTGTGCGAACACCCTTCTAACAAGCGTCGTTCTTTACATTAATTATACTGTGTCGTTTGCAGTTAAAATGTGTATATACTGTACAGTAGCTATATATATACGGCATGAGAAGGTGCCCCCTCAAAAGGGCATTCGAGTCCGCTCGTATGTAGGAGAATTACGAGTTCTAATTAACCGAGGACGTTGGTGTAGTGGTTATCATATCCGACAGGCAATTGGATGATCCCGGGCTCGATTCCCGGGAGGTGCCTCATTTTTCATTGCTCGTTTTCTCTCCTTTTCTTGTACGGACACTCTTCTAAACAAGCGTCGTTCTTTACATTATTTATAATATATATATATATATACACACACACATATATATATACTGTGTGTATATATATATATATATATATATATATATTACTATATACTATAGAATACCGGTATTAAAATCGGTATTGGGTAAAAAAGACCCTAATCCCGGTATTCAAAATATGCGGTATTATTTTCGTCCCTAAAGCGAAGGGGCTGAGGTCGTGGGTTCGACTTCCGATAATATTGATGATAATAATAATGGAGGAGTTAGCGCAATGGGCCGCATTAATTGCTAAGCGAAGTCTCGACAATTAAAATATTACCGTAATTTTCTGATGTTAATACATTAACATATTAATAAATAAATAGATTAAATGTAGATAGTATCATTAATGGTTCGTAATTAGAGACGTGAATTCTCGTAAGAACAACTTCACTCACGAATAATGAGGAAAGCGATTCAACTTTGAACTCCTTCCAATCACGTTGAAATATATCTTAATATAATAATTAGGAAGTTTTAATGGAATTATTTCATCAGATTAAAATTAAAGCTTTACGGTCAATTATTAACTTCGAGGTCCCTGGAAGGACACCGCAGAATTTCAATTAGCAATCCGATATTCTCGCGTAGTTATTGATTCGTCACTTTCTTCAGGTAAATTATTAATTATTAATTAGCGAAATTATAAATTAGGTAGTTGGAGTTTATGGCTAAAGTCTTAGAATATTTCCTGAATAGTGATTTGGTTTCTTGGTTTCATATCAATAATTATTTCAATTTTCATTCGTAATGACAGAGTTAACTAAATGTAACATTATTTTATTTTCCACAAATTCTATTTATATGTGACATTTTCCTGTGTAAAAATAGAAATGAATCTCAAAAACTTTTGCCTGAAAAGCTGTCATGCTTCCCAACGGCATATTTAGATAAAAATATTGTAATTAAACTACAAAAATTAAACGTTAATTCCAACATTGTGTAAACCAGTATGGATGTAGTGTATATCTTGTATAATGTGTTCTTTCTGAATAAAGATTATTATTATTATATATAATATATCCCACCACCCATTCCATATATATGGAATATGTATAAACACGCACGATTTTTCATGCTGTAAACAAGATGGTGGTCATTTCTTGGCGTAAGGGAGGGTTAACACGTAAAATGTCTCTGGGCGCGAAAGCGTTATGCGTTTCCTCAGTTGTTTGAATATATAAATATATGACAGGTTATGTTAACTTTTAGCCTGTCGTAGTGTAGTGGCTAGCGCCCTACTCAAGAGATGGTGGATTTGAACCATGGCGGAGGCGATTTATCTTAGAGCACATCAGAGGAATTAAAGGTCTTAAAGTCAAAGTAGGAGCTACAAAACCTAAACTAAGGAACAATCACATGAAAAAGAAGATTTGTCTCTCAAAAGAAAATGCAAATATCGAAGAGATGAATGAAAAAAATTGTACTTTCGACTGAAGAAACCAAAACAGCTTTTTGACTCTAGAAGAATGTTTGTAAGGAGACGTAGCCACGAGCAGTTCAAGCAGGAGTGTCTCGTCAACACCCTCAAACATGAAGGTGGATCTATAATCATCTAGGAACGCATCTTTGCTGATATAGTTGGCGATATCGTGAAATTTGATTGAATAATGAAGAGGGAGTAGTATTACAGCAGCTTGAACAGACATGCCCTCCGCAGTGCTCGTCGTCTAATTGAACACAACTTTGAATTTGTGCTTGATAATGACCCAAAACATAGCCAAAATAAACAAGAGCTATCTGGTGGGGAGGGGAGGGGGGGAATGGGTTTCTGGAAAGCTAAATATATGATAGTGGTCTCTTGAAAGCCTTGACGTTAATCACATCAAAAACAAATAGAAATATCTAAAAACAGATATTACTAAGGATAAACAAAGAAACCTAAAATCATTATGGAATATTTTACAACGAATTTATAGTAAAATTCGTGACGTTTATTCAAAAAAACTTGCGTCTTCGGTGCCAAAACAGAAGTTCTTACATTATTAAGGAGAAAAGCGAATGTATGAAATATTCATTATACAATCTTGTTTTGTACAAATTTAATTTGTAACGTATTAATTCTATTAAAAAATATTTTTCTCTTTACTCAACATAATTCTTATTAGAGTAATATTTTCATTAAATTTGGAAGCGCCCTCAGACTTATAATCAGACTTATGATCAGTATCGTGTATATATAAACTGTGACCTACAGTGCAAAATGTATATAGGGTGTCCATAAATGTTTACCCTGAAAACAGTATGCTCTCATGTTTTAATGACGAATCTTACATCCGTTTTCTTTTTATAGGTGATCTCGTACACTCATAGAGTTTCTGTGCTGGTGTGTTTCGTCTACCGCTTTCGCCGCTAGGAGCGCTGTAGTAGCTGTTCAGTTAAGATGGCGTCTGTGACAGAGAAGGCACAATGTGTTGTGCGGCTTGCAGAAACAAAATCTCCTGTCAGTGTTCAGCGAAGGTTCAGAACAAAGTATGGAAAGAATCCACCTGATGTGAAGTTAATTAAGTCGTGGATGAAAAAATTCTTGGAACTGGAAACGTGGAAAAGGGAAAGAGCAGTGGTAGACCATCAGTTTCCGATGGGACGGTGGAAAACATTCAGGCAGCCAACTGTCGTCTTCCAACAAGATGGGGCACCCCTTCATTGGGCGCATGTTGTTCGTGAAACTCTCGACGCAACATTTCCAAATCGATGGATTGGCAGGGACGGGCCAATCCCATGGCCCCCAAGATCACCAGACATTAATTACCCCGCTGGATTTCTTTCTCTGGGGTCATGTTAAAGATTTGGTTTATGCAACAGTTGTTCCAGATATCAGGACATTGCGAGAACGCATTACGGATGCAATTGCAACAGTTAACACACAAATGTTGAAAATGTGTGGCGTGAGTGTGAATACCGTTTAGACATTTTACATGCGACTAGGGGTGCACATGTGGAAGCTTATTAAGTTCATTAACTATGTATCAAAACTTTGTATGTTTATCTACTTATGATTAAAACTGTGTTTGAATACGAGTGTTTATTTAAAAGTTATAGCATGCTTTAATCAGGGTAATCATTTATGGACACCCTATATATCGACATTGTTTCACCTAAATGTCTTGGAAAAACTCTTCATCGACCTGAAGGTAAATATCTGTTAAACATGATTTTTTTCTCTCTCTCTCTCTCTCTCTCTCACACACACACACACACATATATATATACATATGTATATACTGTATATAACTATATATATCTTGTTCCTGAAGAATCATACACCAGGACTGATAACCGGAATAACGGACAAATAAAAATAGGGACATTATTTGGAGGACACCTGATTATATATATATATATATATATATATATATATATATATATAATATATACACAGTGTGTGTGTGTGTGTGTGTGTATATATATATATATATATACACACACACACACACACACTGTGTATATATTATATATGTATATATCAGCTATGAATCGGTTTCTAGGAAACTTGAATTTACACAGGATGATAAAGACTAAAACACCTGCGTAAAACATTTATTCCAACAGGACGTTTTGAATCTCAACTAGACTCCTACTCAACAAATCTATAAAAGATAAACAAATACACAAAATTATGCTTAAGAATTTATTATTAAATAGATATTTTCTTGATCGTGAATTTGTTTCTCGTAGTTTAACCCTTTACCGTCACATGTTGCTTCTAGTTAACTTTTCAAATACAGTACACGCATTTAGACTTAACCCTACAAAAAAGTTCGGCGTTAAAAGGTTAAATAACATTAATCTCTTTACATTTTTTTAATCATAAAGAAAGACTTCCCATTTCTTCGAGATCCTCTGTTGTTTACTTGTTCTCGTGTGCGAGTTGCAATGCTCGCTATATAGGTCAAACATGCTACAAGTGAGACAGCGGTTCGACAAACATCGGTGATCAGTGTCTAGTGCAGAATTTTCAACTATACGTATTCATTCTGTTGGTTGTGATTATCTATTTGGTATTAGCAATTTTTCTATATTGTCATTTTTGTTAATTCTGTTGATCTTAAAATAGTGGAGACTATGTTCATCAAACAGCTTCATCCGTCCCTTAATAATTGCTACCATAAAACTTGATATTGTCTGCCAACCAACTTTTATTCATTGTCTATAATCTTTCGTGAATTTTAGGTAGTCTATTTTTTTCCTGTACCACACGATGAGGTCCATTCCGTCTCTGATATCTGTTTTATAATTTCGTCTTACTTGTATAACTATTTTACTTTTTGTGTATTTATCTTTTTCACATTTGCTGAAGATGAATCCAGTTAAGATTCGAAACATCCTTTTGAAATAAATGTTTTATACAGTCGTTTTAATACCTGACATAGATGCATTCTTTAAAGAGAAATTGCAAGGAGAGTATATAACAGACTTTGATTTTACCCAAGATGATGTAGCGAGAGCTATAGGACAAATGAAACCACATTCAGCTGCAGGGACCGGACAATTGGAACGCATTATTGATTAAAAACTGTAAAAATGAAATGGCTACGCACTTATACTGGATATGGGGAAGATCCCTAGACACTGGGGAAATACCGAGCATCTTGAAAAGAGTAAACATTATCCCTATATATAAAGGAGGGGATAGATCTCAAGCAAAGAACTATAGACCAGTGTCATTGATATCCCACCTCACCATAGTATTTGAAAGAATAGTTAGAGAGAAAATCTATGATTTCTTGGAGACACTGGAAAGATTCAACGAAACGCAGCATTCAGTTACTGGTCAAATCAAACATTTCCATACCATTCCTCTTACGTTTTTTACCTTTGAACCTTTTAATATTGTCGCGTTTTTTGAGTTTTGCGTCTATTAACATCGTTACTCTTAAACCCCTGACGTGGAATCTTGATGCAATTTGGGGGTTACTGTTTCTTTCGTAGCTATTTTGTTATAATTCTTTAAATCCCTTATCTAAAAATTCGCAGTTTTTCGTCATTAAATTTCAAATCACTTTCTTCAGCCCGTTTACATAATGCGTCGATATAATTTTGTAATTTTTTATATTCTCTTCAAAAGTGATTTCTTAGCAAATTTTTGTCATTCGCAAACGACGACACATTATAATAAAATAGATTTTTTTTACTATACTCGCAATTATTTGGTTATTAGTAAGGGTACTAATACTGGAGGTCCGGTGCTAGTGTCTCCGAGCAACTGATACAATGAGCAAACCAACAAGGTGAAATTCTGGGGTTAATTTTATTTTTGAATCTTTCATTATATATATACAGTATATATATATATATATATATATATATATATATATATATATATATATATTAGTGATGTAGCGGATGTCATTTTTTTCACATCCGCGGATGCGGATGCGGATGAGGATGTTTGATTCCAACATCCGCGGATGCGGATGCGGATGTCTACAGTTTCATTATTTTTTAGGATATATTCGAGATTTGTTGTGTTTAACGTATATAATAAGTTATTATATAGAGAGAGCTATAGCTATAATGTAGTATAATTGATTGATTGTACAATAATTGCTGTACTTTTCTCTGAACATATAAAATAATATCAAGCATCTAACTAATATAGAAATCAATTAGTGAATTCGTCTGCAAATAAATTCGTTATATTTTGTTGAGTTTCAGCCACAATTAGAAACCATAATTGTGTTACCAGGATGCGGGACGTGAACCCAACTCAAATGCACCCCACCGACCTCTTTCCCCAACCTCCACCCTTATAGAAAGAGATCTTTAATTAGCTTGATAACTATTTATATTAAGTTTAAAGTTTTATTAGGCATATTTATAAATGAGTAATTAAAATAAAGTAAACTAAGATGTTCATCGTTTAATGTTCAAACTTAATTATAGGAAGGTTATGCTTAAGGAACATTAATTTTTCTGCCTTTTCTGCTGCCAGTCTGTTTCTCTTTTCATCATATATTAATCCAGCACTGCTAAATAATCTCTCGCTTGGTACGTTTGTTGGAGGACAGGCTAAATGTTTCCTTGCAAGTTTACTCAAGTATGGATAGATATTCTGCGTATTTTTCCACCAACTAATAGGATTGTCACATGCAGCCAGGCGTTTTTCTTGGTGATAGCTCTCGATCACTTTTACTACATCTTTTGACATCGCGTAGGTCTCGTCATTGCTGCTTGACTCAAGAAACTGAGAGACAGATTCTGTGATAGATTTGCTTGTTGAAGGTGTTGGTTCTGTCACTGAAACTTTTATTCTTTTGGTGGGTGGCGAAGCGACAGATTCAAGAGATTGAAGCTCTTCAACTGCTTTGCCAAGTGATGATTTAACTCGTTCTAATGTACTAGGTGAAAATAACTTAGCTGTGTAACGTGGATCTAAGTAGGTTGCAAGAGAGTAACTTCATACAAGAACAGCCTCTCGTCTTGTCGCTTGCATCACTTTTGCGCACAATGAACTAGTTCTATTAATATAGTAGAATTTGATAATTTCCGCTTATTAATGACGTTTTATCTCAACGGTCCACATCCGCACGACATCCGCAGTCCAAAGTGGGGATGCGGACGCGGATGCGAGAAAATGTGCGGATGTTCCGCGGATGCGGATGCGGATGCGGATGTGACCTACATCACTAATATATATATATATACTGAGATAATTTTTAATAGAAAACATAGGACTCTTCTATGATATTAAATCCATTCTAGTCCGAATAAGTAATGGTAAATTGCAAATACCAAGGTTTTTCTTTTCATCATGGAAGCTCTACGCGGGCAACAGATCACTAGCAAGAGGTTCCAAAATATAGCTTCCGTCACTAGCTATCTGCAAAGCAGATAGGATCCACCTTTGAACTACAGTGGATTTAATATTCCAGAAGAGTCCTGTGTTTCATGCACATTAGTCCTGCGTTATATATATATTTATGATGAAAATAACCACGCATTATTTGCTGTTCTACGCGCATATTTATGCTGATTTACCCTGATATCTAAAGTTTTTCCCGTTTGACCTATATACACCGAGTTACTTTGTGTACATCCGATCGAATACACACAACCAACAGCATTATTCCAGTAAAGCCTAAAGCTTAAGGGCTAAATTCAATAAACTAAATAGTCCAGCTTCACAATTATTTATGTCATTGTAACTTGTCAAAGCAATGTGTTTATTTTATTTAGGGACCGACCGAAAGTACTTTGGTACTTTCGGAACCCAAACCGAAAGTTGGCTCGACTTTCGGCCGAAACCGAAAGTTGGCTCGACCTTCGACCGAAACCGAAAGTTGGCTCGACTTTCGGCCGAAACCGTAAGTAGAGTACTTTATATGAAAGTATTGTAATATAAAATGGAATACTTATACTTTATATGTAATGTAATTCAATCTCTTTATTATTCCTTTTCAAGCAAAACGTAGCACGTAATTAAAGAAAACTCAAAAAAACATTCCAAAAATATTAATGTTCATTAATGCAAATTAATAAGAAAATTAAGACATTTCGATTCATTCAATATTCAAAGGTCAAATATTTAAAGTTTTTTGAAAGGCGGATGACATCTTTAGCGTTTACTGCGGTCAAATTCGCCCGTTTGGTGTTGATGACATTGCCTGCAGTAGAAAAAAGTCGCTCCGATTCTATTGAACCCGAAGGGCAGTTCGGTCAAGTTTACTTTCAGTTTCGGGGCCCGAAACCGAAAGTCTACTTTCGGGCCGAAACCGAAACCGAACTTCGGTCGGTCCCTAATTTTATTATTAATAAAGGTTATTCAATTCAACTCAATTCAATTCAATTATCCTGGCTATTCTTTATTACGCGAGATAATACGAATAATGCCGTTGGCTGTATGTATTCGATCGGATGTACACATTGTAACTCAATATACATAGGTCAAACGGGTATATATATATATATATATATATACACACACACACGAGTATAATGGGATGAATTTTACATTTAAACAGGCGAAATGAATGAATGAATGATGCAAACCCACAAAGAAAAAGAAAAAATGATTCCAAGTCCTTTCGTGTCTTCAGCAGTACACCTCGTCAGAGAATGAAAGGCGAAGGCGAGATGATGAAAATATATATATGTACAGGGTGTCCATAAAGTCACGCATCATAGGAACATAAGCATTAAGCAATGTCTATTTATTTGTCTCTATCAGGCCAAATATGTTGAGGAACTTTCAAAGAAACCTGCTTTTTCGTTTACAAACATGTTTTGAGATTGGTGGGAATCATTTCGAACAAATAAATAAAACAAAATAAATGTATTTTCCTATAATGCGTGACTTTATGGACACCCTGTATATATATACCATCTCAATGCATTTCTGAAGTTATTTTCCTCTAATAAAAATAATGATGATATTTCCTCATAACTTCAAAATACGGATGTCTGTCTACTCTTTGACAAATTAAGATTGAATCTGCCTCAAGCGCCATACAAAAGCGATGTTCTGAAAAGTAATCGACGAACCTTTTAGTTTATTTCTTCTTCTTCTTCGAACGGGAAAATGAGGTAATTATAGAACGTGATAATTAATAATCCAGGTAATTATGGACAGTGATAATTAACTTACAGTAATTATTAAGAAATAGTTATTAAATTTGTGTTCGTCGTGTGTCGCATGCGTTGAACATTATCGCTGAACGTCCATTACTACGATGAGTGAAGGTTTATCTCCTTCTTGCACCATAAAATGTTTCATCAAACTGAGAATTGGTGTCGACGAAATTAGGAGATTCGTTTAGTAAAAGTACAACGAACAATTGGTGAAACTTTCCACTGTACAAATTCAAATCACCATAAAAGATTGTCCTAAAATCCAAAGGTTTGTTTTTACTTTGTCTCTACTATTCACACACACACACACACACACACACTGCTGTTACTACTACACGCGTAATTTGTTACCTGCCTCATTTTGGGTAGGGGCGGGGTTTAACCTCCGTACCGGCAAAGGTCATGTGAGTGAGTGAGGGGATTTCCAGCTTTATGTGGGATGCGAACCATAAGCTACTACTAGTGGTGTACCGATTAATCGGCATCGACACCAACAGAATCGGCCATTTTGGGGGCATCGGCCAAATTTAGCTTATTCTCTTACCGATTCTTTGAAATTTTAAAATTTTCATTCCAAAACAAAATGTATATTTAAAGAAAAATGAACAGACAAAAACACACTATTTATGATAATTTATACTCATTTCAAAATATTTTACATTCACGAAAAAGGCAAAGCTTAATAAGTTAAATTGCCCATAAATTTACATTTTCTCTAACTAGCTAAGTTCTAAATATTATAAACTATTGTAATCTCCTACTTTATATAAATAATTCTACTAGGGGCACTCAATATATTTTGTCCCACCCTTTTTTCTTAGCTAAATAATAGGTCATGGGGCTGAAATGTCTTTTGGGCCGTAAGTTTGAACTTTCTGCGCTTCGTATAACCAGATTTTTCCACTTTGAACCTCCCCTCCTTGTATAAAACCGATGGTTAACGCAGTTTCGAAAAAGGTGTCTGACAGTGATGTGCGTCATAAACAGAGAGCTGTTATCGAGTTCTTAACCGCAGAGAAGGAAACAGTTGGAAATATTAACAAACATCTACAAAACGTTTACGGAGATGCTGTTGTTGATCGAAGCACAGTTGGACGCTGATCTAAACGTGTGAGATCATCGGAGAGAGAGAGAGAGAGAGAGAGAGAGAGAGAGAGAGAGAGCCAGCCTCGATGATGAGCCACGCAGCGGTCGCCCGGCATCGGCTGTCACATCTCACACTGTGCAACGTGCTAACAACATCATTCGATCAAATCGGCGCGTCACATACAAGGAGCTATCACTGGAGCTAGGATTAGTGAAAGAAGTGTGAATACGATAATTCAGCAACTGGGATACTCAAAGTGTGTTTACGGTTTGTTCCTTGCTAACTGACTGAAAATCACAAAGCCCAAAGAAAAGAAATTGCTTCTGAGTCGTTGGTTCGATACGAGACAGAAGGGGATGACTTCCTTTCACGAAGTGTGACTGGGGATGAGACTTAGGTACATCACTTTGAACCTGAAACAAAACACCAATCCATGGAGTGGCATCACGCAGACTCCCCACGCAAGAAAAAGTTCAAAATGGCTCCCTCTGCAGAAAAGTTTATGGCCACCATCTTCTGGGACATGAAAGTGGTGATTCTGGTGGACATTATGAAGAAAGGACAAACAATCAACTCCGAGGCATATATTGCTACCCTGCAGAGACTCCAGAGACGTATAAAGTGAGTCTCTGTGGGGTAGCAATATATGCCTCTGAGTTGATTGTTTGTCCTTTCTTCAAAATATCCACTAGAATCACCCCTTTCATGTTCCAGAAGATGGTGGCCATAACCTTTCCTGCAGAGGGAGCCATTTTTAACTCTTTCTTGCGTGGGGAGTCTGCGTGATGCACGATAACGCAAGACCACACAACAGTTTGCAAACAAGAGAGGCCATCACAAAAATGCGCTTCACTGTGTTGCCCCACTCTCCATACAGCTCGGATCTGGCACCTTCAGACTTCCATTTGTTTGGGACAATGAAGGATGCTATTCGTGGAAGACAGTTTCAGAGTGACGATGAGGTTGTTGAGGAGGTTAAGATAAGAGGTGGCTCGAGCGGAACCGAGCGGACTTTTACCAGCAAGGAATAAAGGCCCTTGTTTCGAGCTGGTGGAAAGCCGTAGAAAAAGATGGAGATTATGTGAAAAAATAAAACTTGTAAAAAAGGTACGTAACTACATGTGCACAAAATTTCTGGAACTTACAAGGAAACTTGGAAAGAAAAAAAAAGGTGGGGTAAAATATATTGAGTGGCCCTTGTATATTAAGTTGTACTTTATAATTTATATATTAAACCATCTTATTATGTTGACTTTATTTTAAGTATTTTAATAATTTTATAAACCCAAATTATATGCCCATTTTCTTTTATTCAAATTGGGCACCACGGACTTGAAATTTCAATGAAATATTTTGTTGCTGTTAACATTGTTGAAGAAAGCAAATACCTTCAACATAAGGAAAAAATTTACTTTAAATATTAATATTCAATTTATGAAACTAAACTAAAATTATTTTATCATTTTACTGAGTAATAAAACTTTTTAACATCAGTTTAGCTACGGTACATGAGTAACAAATTCTGGTGCTGAATATTGTGGAGTGATCTAAGGAAAAGCATTTAAACAAATTTGAAATATAAAAATATGAAAATTGAAAGTTTTCCCATTAGATTAGTAAAATTTATGAAGGGAATTGATTTTTTAAAATATAGTCAAAGAATCGGCATCGGTATCGGCAGTTTTTCATGGAATCGGCATCGGATAAATTTTGGAATCAGTACATCACTAGTTACTACAGCATCTCGACACAGAGGACGGTTCTCCGTCCAACTACTACCCAGAACCAATGTCGCTTAACTTCACTGATCGAAGGGAGGAGGTGTTACGACAAGACCACGACGAGGCCCTTATCTGCTTCATGCGCTAACAAATGGTTTACACGCCTTAAAATAAAGCATAAAATCCATGATTATTTATTACGAAGAGATTAAGAAGAACATCCACACAGTAAACTCTGTCTAAAAAAGTGCAACTATAAAATTAAATTTACTGAAAATTTTAAAAATTATTTTGAAAAATACGAGTTTTACTTCTACATTTTTACTATATTGGTTTCGAAAAGATAAAGATCATTATAAAACACGAGATAGACAAAACTTCTTTTACCTTCATTATACCTTCATTATACCTTACATATTCGCGTATAAAATATTTACCTATTCTCATTTTTCCTGAATGTAAAAAATAATAAATAAATTGACCCCATCTTCACCCGCAATTGGGGTTTTTTTAAGTCTTAAATCAATAAAAACAAAATATCATTGTTCAGAATGATGTAAAAAATATGTACTAAAAATTTAGGAAAATACACCATCAAGTTTTTTATAAGTTTAAACCTGACGGAAAAAGAGAGTAAGTTTCGATTTTTTTAAATATTTTCGAGATTTTGGTATTTGTGAAGGACAAAAAAGTTGAATTTCATTTTATCGAAAGCCGAAGTGCATTTCTGACTCTTTAGATAGTTTTTCTATCTTCAATTCTTTTAATAAATAAAAGTATATAACGTACTTTTTGAATCTTGATAATGAAATGTTTTAAATTTTAATCCAACTGCAAATTCTGTCTTTAAAAAACAAAAGAAAAAGTTTACAGACATTCTGAATTTATGTCAAAATGGATCAAGAACGAAAGTCTTGAATGATTCATTAGTTACATTCAGTTTCTTCCAGTCTTTGCTACAAAATAATACTTGTTCGTTTACAATATATATACACACACACACACACACACACACACACACACACACGAAAAAAATATATACCATATATATATATATATATATATATATATATATATACACACACACTAGGCACTTGAAAATTTTCCAACCATCCTTTTTTTAAAAATGGCACTAAAAATAGGATGTAAATAAAAATTCCTCAAATAGTCTCCGTTCACACTGATGCACCCCTGCCATCTGGAGGAAGGAAGTAGGTTCCCCTTTCGTAAAAGTATGTAACTTGTTGACGAAGCCAGTGGATTGCAACATTTTAAACGTCTCGGCTAACGGAAAAATGCACTTGTCGAAAAGTGCTTTCATCGATCCAAACAAATGATTATGCGAAGGTGTAAGGTCTGGACTATAAGGTAAGTGGATGATTACAGTTCAATAAAAAGGAGTGATGAGCTATACAAACTTGAATGCCGAATGTGGCCGAGCATACACTGAGACTAGAATTTTTTTGAGATTATAAATGGTCACTTATCGAACACTCTCATTATACATTAACATCTCATAACCAAGTGAGCAAAACTGGAATCTTCAGGGACATCGGTTCGCATCCCACCGAGGTAAGGTAAGTTTATTTAATGTATTTAATTTTAAAACTTAAGTTGCTGTTAGCATATTGCTCTTGATTAACATAAAAATAATATGCATGTAATTACACTGGGTTAACGAAAATAAACTGAAATGGAATTTAAGTGACGTTTTTTACAATAGATGGCGCCACCCACTTCGATTAAATTATTTTCGAGGAATCAGTTCCACGAAAAGTATTTCATCAAGCATCGAAATTTGATGAAAATGCTGTCATCAACTGAGGGCACTTCCTTGATGAAAGAATTTTCAACATTTTTATAAAAATTCCAGTTTGAGTGTATCATGTAGTAACATGCACGTATCAGTGTCCTTCATTTCGGGTCACTTTATTCGCAGTTACTTCTTGAGTTTGGTATAGTGCCTAGAAATATTTGTCAGCATTGATCGTTGAGTTTCGCTCCATAAATTCCATCAGTATTGGAAATTTCTGGTCCCGAAAACCTGTAAGCATGATCTATTTTGGTATGCGATTGAGATTTGAACTTGTTTGGTCGAGGAGGTGAAGAATGCAGCCATTCCTTTTACTGTTCTCTCGTTTCAGGGAGAAAGAATGGTAACCACGTCTCGCCTCCCATCACAGTTCTATCGAGAAACCTATCTCCCAGATCTGTGTATTGTAACAGTTCTTGGCATGCCTCCACTCGGAAGTCTTTCTGGTCTAAATTAAGATTCTTGCGGCGATTTTGCAGTAGCCTAGTTCGTTCAGAATTTGTTCCACATTACCTTTACTTATTCCAATAACAGCTTATTTCGCGAGTCATCATGTGCCGATCTGCTTTAACAAGTTCATCAACATGAACTTTCAGTACTTGCGGTTGAAGGCCGCCCAACCTATATATATCCGCTCCCCTGTTCCCCTAAAACAGGACCATGAAACCACGAAGGACAGAGACACAAGTACTGTATCGTAGATTAGGTTTTCCAACGCCGCCCAGTTGGCAGTTACCATAGAAACCAATACAGTACAGTACAGTATATCATTTCATAGAAAATCATTCAACTGGAAGCGTATTTTAGCAAACGAGACATATTACTGTGATAACCAGCGAATGCTGTTTTTTTTTTTACTTGGAAACAATAACGGTTAAGTTGCGAGAGGGCGCGCGTGCACCCCCCCTCCCCACACCTATATACAGGGTGTCTCAAAAGCAGTGGCGACTGGCGTATAGGAGCGATGGAGCGGTCGCTCCCCCTTGCTTGAAACGATAAATATTAATTTAACAGATAAAAAATATATTAATTTTAAGATATTAAAATAAATATTCTTGAAATATATTTTAAAAATTCATGTGGCATATCATGATTCATGAGGCATTTTGAGTAAGCCTTCATACAGTACATAATATTCTAAACTTATAGCATAGCTTCAAACAGCGTACTGCTGTTTGAATACAAAACAATATTGCAGCCGAATGGAGCGATAGATTTTTCGCTCAAGTAAATATAAATTATATTTTACTGTTGTAATGAAAATATAAGTACAATCGCGAATTTTTTTTATAATAACTTTATTTTTACTAATAGTTACTTCAGTAATAATGATATAAGCCATTTATATGTATTTTATTAAAATTATTACTTATTTGTAATTAACTAGAATTGTACGTCTGGCATAGCCGCATATGTTAATACAAGTACAGTGCTCTTGTGAGCGGCAGTTGGATTCGCACTAGCCTATTGTGAGTCCGTGTTGTCGTACAGTGGTACATTATTATAGTCAAATTTATTCAACAATTATTTTTATATTTTATTAAAATATTTTTTTAATACAAATTTATGGCTTCTTTTGACATATAAGTACCGTACGGAAGCACCATGTGATTGTTTATGTACTACAATTCTAAAAATTATAAATTTTATGAAATCGCACCCCCATACATTTATACCACGAGTCGCCACTGCTCAAAAGTCACTATCTATTTCGGTGACATTAGATGTTTTTTTAAAAAATGCTATGCTGGCATAAAGATATGTACTTCTGGTGCAAATTTGTGTATTTAAAAAAAGTTAATTGGTTTATTATCTTGACATGCTTGAACAATTCCTCGAACCTCAACTTCTTACAGATGGCATTCTTGACACAGTAGTTTTTCAGCAGGATGGAGCACCGTGCCATTATGCAATAATTGTACGTGATTATCTTGACAGACGCTTCCCCGGTCGCTGGATTGGTCGTGGAGGAACACAACCATGGGCAGCACGTTCACCCGATTTAACACCATTAGATTTTTTCGCCTGGGGTTTCATTAAGTCTAAGGTGTACACTGGTAGAAGAATTAGTGATGTAGCCGAACTTCGAAATCGTATTGCCGATGCAGTTCAGAAAATAACACCTCAAATGCTGGAAAGTGTGTTTCGGGAAACAACTTATCGCTTTGAGCTCTGTAGAGACACTGATGGTCGCCATGTGGAGACAGATAAATAAATAGCACTAATTCTTTGTGGCACTTACTTTGAAATAAATATATTTTTCATGTCTTAAACCAGTTTTTCGTAATTCCCATTATTTTTCAAAATAGATAGTGACTTTTGAGACACCCTGTATATAAAACTCATTTTACAGGTGTCTCTTTCACTCTCTGTTTGTTCATTTTAGTGAGCAAACATCATTTGGAAATCTAAACTGTCTTTCGCTCTCTAATAAAATGCAATAAACTAACATTAAGAAGTGACGTTTCGGCTATTATACGCCATCATTAGTCCGGTTAAAGATGATTAAAGAGGAGGTAAAGGTCAGTGCTTAGTAGGTGTTAACGCATGTAAATATTATGTGGATAATAATACAGACTATATTTTCAGCCGATGATGGAATGTGCTGAATATACAGGGTGGCGCAAAGGTCACGCACCATAGGAATTTTCGGTGTTGACTATAATATATATTTTTTTTCTTTTAGGTAGAGGATGGCTGCGAAATTAGCAATAGAGGAGAGGGTGAGCTTGTTTTTAATGTATGGAATACCAAGTACTACAAATTGATCAATTTCTGCAGAATTTAAATTCTGTACCGATTGATTGATTTGTAGTACTGTACCTGGTATTCCATACATTAAAAACAAGCTCACCCTCTCGTCTATTGTTAATTTTGCAGCCACCTAAAAGAAAAAAAATAATATAGCCAACACTGAAAATTCTTATGGTACGCGACTTTTGCGCCACTCTGTGTGTGTGTGTGTGTGTGTGTATTGCTTTTTGACACACCTGTTAATAAATTAAAGCATAGGTAGAGAACAAAGGGGGTGGTTACATCGTAGCCAATGTCGTAACACCGCTTCGCGTTGATCAGCAAAGTTAAGCGACATTGGGTTGGATGGGAGATAGTCTTCTGCATCCAGACTATGTAGCGACTCGTGGTTCGGGTGCCACGTAAAGCTGTAAGTCCCCTCCGTCACACGACCTTAAATGTTGCGAAGGTTGTTAAACAAACCCTATCATTACATTTTGGAGAACAAATGCTTCAGTATTTTTACAAAACAGCTCCCCCCCATACACCCATTTAGGGTAGGAGCAACTCGCAGTTCACAGTATCATTGTCAAGTACACGCAGAGTCAACGAGACTTCAGTACATCAACACTGGAAGCAACAACATTCCCGGCTTTATAGGTCTAAATACATTATTCATCAGGAGCAAGATGCACCGCATGTTTGTGTTTGCTCCTCAAGGTAACACAAATTCGCCCATTTCAGTCATATTACCTTATATATGAGAGAGAGAGAGAGAGAGAAGAGAGAGAGAGAGAGAGAGAGAGAGAGAGAGAGAGAGAGGGGGGGGGACTATATATATCATATTTCAGTTCTGAAAATGAAAAGTTCTATTTTATTTCAATTACTGTTTTTGGAAAAGAAAAATTTGTAAGCGAAATTATGGGAGTAATTTTTGTACAGAAAGTTTATATAAACTACTTTTTATATCATATCTGACTTTAGATTATATACATGAAAAAAAATAATTGAAAAAAAAAATTATATATATTATTTACGTATTATTTAACCTCGTTTGGAACAGCGACCTACTGAGGGGGGACCTACTGATTTAAACGGAATCCAAACCACGGGTCGCTCCCTCATCTGAATGCAGAGGACGGTCACCAATTCAACTACTGATCAAACCCATCGTCGCTTAACGTCAATATATATATATATATATATATATATTATATATGTTGTACGATGAAAATCATAAGTATAGTGCGTTATAGTGTGTATTTATATTAATGAATTAAGCAAACTGTTCACGTGGCGCCTCTGGTCCAAAAAAAATTTTGTTAGAAATTTCAAAGGAATTTTAATAATAGCTCTATTTTTGTACGATAACAATTATGAGGGAACTTTTTCGCTTCGTTGATTAATCATTCCATAAGGCTAAATTGGATGCAATATAGAAGCGTCTCTATTAGCAGTAAAACCTCCTCCTCCGCTCATTCCTTCAACAGGTTTTTCCACAATCAAATGCGAAAGAATCGTTCACTTAAAATGCTCCCTGATGCCAAGGGGTTAATGCGTAATGAAATGGTTATCTGATAATGAATAAAAGCTTATTTGAAATGACGCTATTAGCTTACTTTTCATTGCATAAAATTGGTGAAACTCGAAATGCAGCGAGAATTCTCGAAATTAATATGAAAATAAAGACTTTCATCCGCTTCGAATGAAATAAAGACATTTTCTTTAGAAGGAACGAGAGAGAGAGAGAGAGAGAGAGAGAGAGAGAGAGAGAGAGAGAGAGAGAGATTTTCGTTTAAAGCGAATCAACCCTTTTCCCTTTGTCAGTTTCCATTCGGAAAGTGAAACGGACTTCACTTTATGAAGTGGACTGAATAAAGCTTCACTACAAGCAGGATACAAACAAAAGGACAGACTCAAATAAAGATTGAAGGAAAGGCTATAATAAATTTCTAGTGGGTATTAGAACACTGAATAACGGGCAATATTTTTTCTATAAATAATCCAATACTTCTCTTAAAATAATACTAAATCAAGCGCTTTTATTGTTACATTTATATTTGAATTTTATCAGTAAAAATAGACAGAGTATGGATAAGGATATATGTACACCTCATATGATACTTTTTGTATAATATTTCAAGTGCATGTAATTATAAATTCCTTTGATAAGTGAATGGATGTTTTGCGGGCAAACACGCAAATATGTTTGTAGATTAATTATAAAATTAATATAAGGACTTTTAATGGCATTTCATAGTTCATGAATGCACATGCAAATTATTAATATTGGGTCCAGAGTTATGAAGGTTATGGAAGTTTAAATAGACACGATATACACCTTAATATACACCATATACAAATTGGTAATATTCATGATTCTGGTTATGAATGCATGAAGGGAAGGAAAAGGGTAGGGAAGGAGGGAAAAGAGGAGGGGGAGGGGAAATGAGGGGAGAAAGTTATAGGGGAATTAGTAGCCAATTAACTAGACTTTGGTAAGTTACACGAGTGTACAAATCCTATCAATTACATTTTTTATTGGGATTTTTTTAAAAGTTTAATTATATAGTTTGAACAAGATTTTTATTTGACCGAAGATATATTTGTTTTTTGTCTGTATGTTTTAATTAACACAAATTCCTTTTAGTCCTTATTTGAAAAGATACAGTAAAATAGTTGTGGAAAATGAAGATTTTCCGAAAGCTATAGATTTTTTTTAAATTTTTGCTCACACCGTTCATCGAACACTTTACCTTTCCCGACTTGCTTTCTGATTGTACTTTTAATCATGAACACTTTGTTTAATTGACCTTTGTAACTTGAAGTGTTTTACATTGTCTCTCAGTTCAAAGACAGTCTAAATTACCTCACTTTGATGGAATTAGCATTTCATTTCATTTACGGCCGAAACAATTCCTAACAACTGCCTGAAAATTTTCTTCAAATTTTGGAAGTGACCAAATATTATGTCCCATCAGTTTTATGTGACATAATTTTGCGTCTTAAATCTTCATCAATTTGGCTATGATGAATATATATCGACAAAACGAAATAGTTAAAATATGTAGCGCATGCGCAGTGAATGTATGTATATAACAAACCACCCTTTGTACGCTTATGGTGGTCTGGGTTATCATGCATACATTAATTGCACAAAAGAAAGTAAAAGCATAAAATTGTATTTTTGTTAATCAGTTACAGATTCAGATTTAACCTTCTGTGGTTGACAACAACAAAATGTTGAGGTTTCATACAAATACATTCATAATGTGACCCTACAAAAATTCCGTCCCTAGAGTTACACAGTTACGGGCTAACAAAGATCCTAAGATCCACTGTAGGTTAGCCCAAGAAAGAAGTAGAGAAAATTAAGGAAAAATAGAAAAAGCAAATGAAAATAAGGGATACGGAAAACTTAAACCATGATTACACTTTTAGAGGTGTAAAGCTTTTACACAGGAATAATAGTAATAGTAATAGTAAAGTATAGAACAGACAAAGCTCTCCTCCTCCGCCAGCCACTGCTACAGAAAAAAGTTGCAGAAGAAGATTTATAGGAAAGTAGGAAAAAGTATAATGAAGAGAACAGCTTTAGAGTTCATTTACACTACGCGTACACTTATCTCGTGTACTCAGTTACGCATCAGAGGACAGCGGAAAGTAAAGGATAGCATGAATAGTAAACTTCTTAGTCTAATCTACACCATGCATTTTTTTATGAAATTATTTATTTATTTATTTATTATATACAAGAAGTCACCATTTCATTGTTGCAAATATAAGTTTTGGATCACCTGAAGATCAGGGCCACCAGCCTTCTTTAGTTAGCCTTATAAGGCTAACTAACGAAAATATCACGACTTAACCTAACCAATCGTTAGGTCAATTGTACGACCTTGACGATTGGTTAGGTTAGGTCGTGATATTTTCGTTAGTTAGCCTTATAAAGCTAACTAAAGAAGGCTGGGGGCCCTGATCTTCAGGTGATTCTAAGTTTGAATATAATATAAATTGTTTTGGTTTGAAAATAATGCCCATTTTTATTTATTCTAAATATAAAGTTTTTAAAAGCAAATAAGAACTCTCACCTAAAACCTAAAACCTACTTCATAAAATTGTAAAGTAGAGCAAAATTGTAAATAGGCAATTTGTTAAACACATTTCTCACTCCACGTAGCAAGGCAACGAGGTAATTGGATACATCAAGGAGACCGATTCGAACCCGGCAAAGGTAAAGAAATTTACATTTATTTACGTATATATAATATGCATAACTGACTGATTAGGATAGTTAAGTTAGAGTTAAATAAAGAAAATCCAGTATAAAACTAAAATTTCAGGGAATTCAGTTAGAGATTTAGTAAATTTGAACACGACTAATTCTAAAATAAGCAAAATTTATGTTTGATTTAAATATTGTGTTTTAATTATTAAATTAAATAAATGTTTTTGCCAAAATTTTTAAAATATTTTTATAAATGCAAAGAAAAGTTAATATATCTTTTTTTATTTGGTCAAAAAAAAATTATACACATTGGTTTAACTCTTATCTTGTATTTTAAATGAATGAAAGCAATTGATAAAGGAATGATGAGTTAGTTCTACAGATTAATGAAATTCTGTCATTGTGTGGAAAAATTCGGATGAAAAGTTGCGTTTAAAAAATATGGCTGTGGTTGACGAAAAGATTTTTTTATGGAATTATGGCTCTCTCTTTCTGTCTATGTATTTATCTGACTATCTACCTACCAACACACACACAATATATATAAATGCTTCTCTACAGTCTACACCATCCAGGAAACCAAAAATTTCGTTGCGGTGTAGCTTTTGAGCATATCTCATTTTAGCAGAAATGCAGTTGTTGACTCTTCTGTAATTATGGTTCAGTAATATGCAGTTATTTTAGCTTTCTTCAATACAGGGTGTCCGGGCTTAAATGGCAATACAATACATTTATAATGTTTCATTTTATTGCCATTTAAGCCCGGACACCCTGTATATATGGAACCAAATTACATCCTAACAGTTCCTAAAAGGCAAATATATTGACTATATAAAATAACTGAACAAACCTTGATTGATTTGTTGGTTGGTACTGCAGAACACTCTACAATAACAACAAACCAAAGGAAGTTTAAGGTAAACTAAGAAAAAATAAAGTTTCGGTCGGAAGCTCCTCCGGAAAACATTTTTTATGGCTGTTTCCTGGAGTTAGCTGAAAGACTCCATCCAACTCCACTAAGAAAAATCACGATAAGAGATTCATCATTCAAAGTAAGAAGTATTCGAGGGTTTGAAAAAAGAACGTCGAGTTAAATATTAGTGTTTGGGACCATTTTCTTACAGGGGTGGTGATTATAAATAGCCAAATACTCGTTATTTTTATTCTTGATTAATTTATAATACACAATAAAAGAGTTAAGGTTTTATTTATTCTTTTTCCTTTGAGCATTTCTTTAACTTTATGATAATCGTACAAGCTTAGTAAGCTCAATGAAGTTATGTGATCTGTGATATAACTTTCATTTTGTGAAAATCTTTTATTAAATTATAATCAAATTAAATTTAAATTGATTTATTTTGAATTTACATTGTTTTAAGCAAATTAAATTTAACTTAGAATTTTGTGATTCATTCAGATGGCAAGTGGATTGGATCACCTGAAGATCAAGGTCCCCAGCCTTCTTTAGTTAGTTTTATAAGGCTAACTAACGAAAATATCACGATCTAACCTAACCAATCGTCAAGGGCGTACAGTTAACCTAACGATTGGTAGGTTAGGTAGTGATATTTTCGTGAGTTAGCCTGGGACTAGTATGTTTCATCGACTGCTCTCGATTTTCCTACGAAATTGCAAACAAGGGCAGTCGATGACCCTGATTTTGTTTTTGCAATCGGTTTTCTTGAGAAATGATAGAAAAATGTTATTGGATATTGAATAAATTTATTTACTGAAACGACGCAATACACTCCAACATCTGTTTGAATAAGTCCGAGCTGGTGTGGCGCTTTAGGTTAGGTTAGGTTAAGTTAGGTTAGGTTTCTCAAGAAAACCATTGCGGAAACAAAATCAGGGTCATCGACTGCCCTGGTTTGCAATTTCGTAGGAAAATCGAGAGCAGTCCATGAAACATACTAAGTCCGTTAGCCTTATAAGGCTAACTAACGAAGGCTGGGGGCCCTGATCTTCAGGTGATCCAGTGGATTTAATGAGGATTGGCCCTTAATTAATATGGACCCTTTTAATGTGTTCGAGAGGCCTTCAGGAGCCTTAACCCCCTTCAAGAAAACCCTCAAAGTAAGTCCTTAGATGACTAATGAAAAGCAACTCAGATCGAAAGGGTTTGGATACTTTCCCGTTATCCCGGACCCCAACAATTGGTTAGGTTTAGTCGTGATATTTTTGTTAAAACTAACTAAAATATTACAACTTTAACCTAACCAATCATCAATATATATATATTTGGTTCTACATAATTTAGGACTGTCACATTATTAGTTAGAATTTAGGACCGTAAAAGCGAGGATATCCTGGGGGGTCCGGGATAACAGGAAAGTACCAGGGTTTGTTTAATGTTTTAACCGAAACTAGGATAATTCACAGATTTAATTCTTTTATGAAGAATAGGATTTTTACTCCTACCTATTCTCTTATAAGGTCTAGGAACGTTACTTAATTTTTTGATCGCTTTGAAAAATGTTATAGAACATATACTCTACTGCTAGAGTCCAGTGGTCTGTGGTTGGATAATTTTTTAAGAGGCTTACAGGGTCATGGCTAGATTTAGGGGTGCTACTGTAGTATGCGGTCTACCTACGATTGGTTAGGTTTAATCATGATATTTTCGTTAAAACTAACTAAAATATCATTACTAAACCTAACCAATCAGACCGCCGAATCGTAGGTAGACCGCATACTACGGTAGCACCGATTTAGGGTTAATATTCGATTTACCTCTGCGAGAGTCTTCAACTATTTGCGCATCATATAAATCAGTTTTTTTTATACAGACTCCAAAGATAAACCGTTTCTTGTGCAAATTCTTAGTTTTTCAGTTTACTCTCAAAGGTAGCACTACTTTCAATTGCACGATGTGTTCACCGGTACTGGTGCATGTGGAAATCCCTGATGTCATCTGTGTCTACCGTGACGTAACATGTTCAGCACATGCGCAGATGATAGGAACTATTTCGCGCATGCGTTGGTTTCAAATTTCTTCCGTGCCAACCAGTGACAAATTCGAAATGGAACCTAGTACATGTTCTGGTTATGAGTTATCGTATTTCGACGTAATTCGCCGGGTGCATACTAATGACGACGAGGCAATTAGTATTTTCAGGGCACACAGTATTTTGCCCAATTCCTGAGTGTGTCCAAAGTGTGGAAACCCTTTAATATATAGGAAAGAGACCTGGCTTCGTCTGTAACCGTCAGACCACAAACAAAAAGTCCAAACGTGTTAGGTTAGGTTGGTTATATTATCAATAGGTTTTTCTGGTGTATTTTGGTGTGAATTGTTAAAATCTAACCTTCATTTGTTGTGAAAAGGAGTTTTTTCCACTTTTTCTTTTTAAATTCGCTCATTTGCACAAGAAATGAAGGTCATATTTAAATAAAACGCCAAAATACACCAGAAAACCCTATTCTCGTATCAAAATTGACCCGCAGCGGTAAAACGAATAATTACTGGATTTAGGATGCATTATTCTTTTGTAAGAAATTGCTTTAGTTTTATGAGAATCACTTTAATTCAGATAAAAATAACGAAATAGTATTTTGGGAGCAAGTGTAGTTTACGTCCCCCTGACGCAAAAGGGGGGGACAAACTACACTAGGTCAAAGTTGAGCAACGTAAACTACACTAGGATCTTTAGGAGACACTTTTTAAATGAATCCATCAAATAAAACTTTAAAACTAACGAAAATATTACTACTAAACCTAACCAATCGTCAGTTTATATATATGGTACTTTCCTGTTAACGGGAATACCCTAAAAAAGTTTTCCGACTCTAGTGTTTCTGACCTGAGAAAAAAATAAAATGCACCAAAGTTCGAAAGACTTTATTTATGAGCTTTATTTATGTTTATACAAGAACGTGAGTAAATTTTGATAAACGGAAATATCTTATCTTCAATGATGCAAAATTAACGGGACTACCAAACTGTTTATGTATTTTTGCTCGTCATTTTCGTTTAAACTAACGAAAATATCACAACTTAACCTAACCAATCATCAAGGGCGTACAGTTGACCTAACCGCGCATTGAATTAACCTAACAGGTTAATACAACGGAAAATGCCCGGTTAGGTCAACTGTACGCCTTTGATAATTGGTTAGGTTAAGTTGTGATATTTTCGTTAGTTTAAACTTTTTTTTAGGCTATTCCCGTTAACAGGAAAGTACCATATATATACATATACTATTGGTTAGGTTAGTTTGTAATATTTTCGTTAGTTTTAACGTTTTATTTGATTAGGTATACGCGGACAAAGTTGGGAAACGCAAACTACACTAAGCACCACAGGGGGACGTAAACTACACTTGCTCCGTATTTTGGATCAAGTTAGAAATAGGAGAAAGTGTAGATGGTGTATGCCTTTAGATTGGAGAAATTAGCCTTGCAAGCTTAGCCTAATTTAGGGAAAGACTTAGAGTACTAGAATAAAATTAATAAATTCTTTGCCTATTTGTTCACGGAGGCAAGTAGATACCCATTTAGTAGCAATATACCCCTTAACCCGCTAAGCTTCACTACTTTAACTTTCATACACACCGATAGACAAGATAACTCGTCAATAACGCTTAAGAGGTTAACTTTGGATAAAACTGCAGAAGTAGGCTCTGATTTGCGAAGGATAAATTTTGAGTATGACTAATATTAATACCGACTTTAATATACACAAGTTAGGTTTAGATAACTTAGAGCCTATAAAGATAGGTGTACTGTAGCTACCGCTATGAATGAATCTAATATCCCCAAGGGCACTGCAACCATTCCAAACTACAGCTTTAAATGCAGGAAATAGTGTACTACTTGTTTCAGAGTAGTTAACTTAGTTAAATAAGGAAATTCTAGTCTACAAATAAAATTAAGAAAATAAAATGTGAATACAGTAGAAAACATGGTCATACAAAGAACAACTCTTAAGTTTAACAAACTTTGTTAAAATTGTAGGGGCCGAGCGCAGTATAGGAAAGATTGTAAAGAATTTAC
This sequence comes from Bathynomus jamesi, assembly GCA_023014485.1. NCBI lineage: Eukaryota > Metazoa > Arthropoda > Malacostraca > Isopoda > Cirolanidae > Bathynomus > Bathynomus jamesi. The sequence continues at coordinate 183,792 of JAJOZX010004655.1, forward strand.
ACGAAATACTGTAGGTATAATGAACCAGTGATGTAGTCGAGACCACCATTGCCGAGACAGAGACCTAAGCACCCGAGATAGAGACCGAAACCAGAAAAAAAGGTCTCTAAACCGACATCATATGCAATTTTTGTACGTATTCATTACTGCATAATACCCAATTCCTAAGCTTTGTATTTCATTCAGGAATAAAGATTCTAGAGAGGTTATCAAGTGACAATTGCAAAATTTACACAACTTATTCACAAATTCATAGTTTGTGAAAATTTTCGGCAGTCAACTGCCTACTTAAAACAAAATAAGTGTTCGTTGTACTTGATCAACATACTCAGTAGTGATGTAGTCGAGACCATCATGACGGAGATCCAGGCAGAGACCAAGAAAAAGGTCTCTAGTCCTACATCACTGTGATGAACCTCATTGTAGCTTTTGTGACGAAGCTCATCAATGAGAAACTTTGTCCAATTCAATGAAATAATAAACTAAGAATTTAAACTAAAGACCACTGATGATAATCAGTGGGATGAGGCCCTTAAACTTGAGGAAAACACTGATCTAGAAACAACCATTTATAATTTTACCAATAAAGATAAATAATGTAAAACAAAAAGCTTTAATTGATACGAGTGCCGAAGTGTTCATTATTGGTAATCAAGCTACCACTGATTTAGGTTATAGCGAGTTTGTAGAGGAGAAAAGACCGTATAAAAGGAAAAGGTGGTATACAACTAGGGTGACCATTTAAAAAGGAGGACACTGCGTATGTGGCCGTACGTTAACAGATATATATTATATATATATATGTTTGCGTATGTGGCAACGTACGGCCACATACGCAGTGTCCTCCTTTTTGGAAATGGCCACCCTAAGGACAGAGTGCTCAAAAGGCGGACTGTCCGCCTAAAGCCGGACGTCTGGCCACCCTATATATAACACAACGAGAACCGTCCTATCTACATATTCTCTATTACATTACAAGTTGGGTGTTTAAAGAACATCCCATTGTGAATTTTTAAATTAGTTTATGCTCAGTTCATGACTAACATTTTGGTAGAAATTATAAAATTTTCTCCCTCTAAAATTAAGTTCGAAAAGGATTCAATTATCGAGTCGATAACAGTAGTACATAAAATCGCCAACGATTCAAAGATCCTGATGGCAGTCAAAAGGAGAATACAAAGCTTTATCATGATTTTTCTATTGATAGTGATGACTTGATAGTGAAGTAAAAGGTTCTTTAACTGAAAATCAGTTGGCTGAAATTGAAGACATATTTAACAAAATACCCAGACACAATTAGCACAACTAATCCAGGGTTTTACTAGTTTAGTTAAACATGAAATAATTCTAGAAGAGGTCTAAGATACTGCCCGGTAGGGTACAGGGAAAACTAATAAATTGTACCAAGTAGTAGTAATTTTTCGGCTCCTGTACAGTAGTTTCTGTAAGAAAACCTTATTACATCCTGCGAGTGTGCTTACACTATAAAGCTTTAAATAAATAAAGTAACGCATAGTGATGTTTTTCCTTTACTAAATATTGAGGATACATTGTGTAATTTCAAGAGTTCAGTGGTTCACAACACAAGATCTTGTTAGAGTATTACCGAATTCCCATAAATCCGAGCAGTCAACCTTTTACTACTTTTGCTTCGACAAAAGGTTTATGGGAGTGTACTCGTATGCCATTTGGTTTAATGAATGCCTCAGTGGCATTTCAACAACTGGCAAATTTAGTTTTCAGGGGCTTATCATATGAACACGCCATGGCTTATCTTGGTGACGGACTAATCATAGGGTGTATATTTGGAAAATGCTTAAATATTTTAATAAGGTTATACATGGTTTAGATCACCTGAAGATCAGGGCCCCATCCTTCTTTAGTTAGCTTTATAAGGCTAACTAAAGAAGGCTGGAGGCCCTGATCTTCAGGTGATCCCATTGTTTTAGTACACACAACCTTAAAATTAAACCTAGTAAGTCTCAAATTTGTAGAAAGAAAAGTCTTTTTAGGTCATGGCTTAACACCTGAAAGGATAGCACCTATAAAAATTAATTTAGATACTTTTCTAAGCTTTCCTAGGCCTAAAACTCTAAAGAATATTAGACAATTTTTAGGTATCCTATATACTATTGAGCTAAAATGTGTGTGTGCGTCTGTCCGCTTTCTTCGGAACCGTGCACAAACTAAACGGCACATCGGAAAATTCTGCAACCACCACCAACTGATAGCCCATGAGCTGCCGATGTGCTCTGTCGAGTTTCCCGGTCCTAGGTCACTCCGCGGCCGAGCACGAGCTATTTAATGTCTATTACAAGTGAATGTAAGTCCTTCGAAAACGGAAATGACGAAAGCAAAAATACATAATAAACAGTTTGGTAGTCCCGATAATACGTAAGTACCAATATACATATACATATATACAATATACAGCTAGCTCTGACATATACTGCTACCTACCCGGAGGGCAATAGCGAGCTACCGCTTGTGGTAAACTATTACCGATGATTTATCAACAGCTGCTCAAAATTAGTTAAACCATCGTCAGAACTTGCTGGGAAAGATAATTTTAATTGGACCGAGGCTTGTCAGCTTGTCTTTTTGACAAGTTAAAACAAAGCTTACTCAATCCTTCTGTGCTAAGTTATCCTGATTATAAATCTTAAAACCCCCTTTGAGTTATTTACTGACGCGTCATTGGTTGGAGCTGGGACTATATTGACACAAAGACAAGAGAACGGCTCAAAAACAATAGCTTATATAAGCAAAAGTTGAACGAAGGTATTCGATTTTTAATCTAGAATTAACTGCTCTGAGATGGGCTATTAAGAAACTTAGACCATTTTCGATCGTCAGTATTTTATCATCCATTGTGATCACCGACCATTGTCATACTTAAAAAATATGAAATTTATTGATAGATTAACTCGCAAACTAGAAAAGTTAACAGAGTATGATTTTCCAATTCAGTATTTGCCAAGTAAGCCGAATGTTGTGGCTGATACTTTATGCCGTAACCCATATGGAAATCCAGAAAAATTATGTAAATAAGACCTCGGATTATTTGTCATAAGTTAAAGAAATAAAAATGGAAGGTGAATCAAATATTTTGAATGTTTTAGCCAATATTTAACTAATTATAAAAATTTAGCTTCAGAAATTAGTAAAATTTTCAAATAATTCCGAAAGATATAACTCAACTTTAACAAAAACAGATCGAAAAAGATTGGGTTGTTAATGTTAATGAAATTACAATATATCGCTAAATTCCTATAGAGCAGTAATGAGAAAACACTCGTAATTGCTTTTGGGATTTTGAAACGAGCCGAGAAGCTCTGATTGTCATTTATTTGCTTCTGTGGATTTATAGAGTCGAAGTTAAAATTTTAAATAGTCGTAATAATACATTTTGAAGATTATGACTTCCAAAATTCATTTACTACCAACAAACGTTTTGGGGGTTTGTGCTTTTAAGAAGATTTGTGAAACAACTTAAAACTATACTTCAAAATTTGGTCAAACCTTTTTTATGTACAGTATAATAAAGGACCAAAAATAGGTACAAGTATATACTATACTTAAACCCTTGCTTTATTGGGAGGAAAATATATTCGTATACAAATATCTAAAGCAATATGTGAATATGTGATGTATTACTTATATTTTTAACGCCTTCGTATGATAATACATTGAAATATTATAAGTGGTCTTGGCCAAAGGGAGCAAATTAAGTATAATAAAATAAAATAATTCCAAACTTCATAACTGAATTCGATACAAAAAATATTAATAAAGCAACTTCGCTAAAAGGGCTGTTGTCACTGTTTTTCTTCAGAAAGTGAATTCATATTAATCGGAAAGCCAATAACGGCTTCGTGTCAACGGAACGCATCCTATAACGCGCAAGTGATGATATAAGAGTCATTAAACTCTTAACGACTATTACGATACGGCAATGTTTCTGAAAAATGATACACGGTAGAAATTTTATTTTGAGGTAAAATTTACCTAATAACATAAAAGTTAATAACTTTGCCCGACCGCTTTATACAATTTTGCATGCTGCTGCTGCTGCTGCTGCTGTTGTCTTTCAGATAAACTCTATTTATGTGTGAAGCTTTCGATCAATTGTAATAACTCTTCCAAAATTCAGTCAGTCACTGTTATTGAATCGTCATTATTTAGTATTTAACGAGTTAATATATTTATTTGGATCACCTGAAGATCCGTCACCCCAGGCTAACTAACGAAAATATCACGACCTAACCAATCGTCAAGGGTGTACAGTTGACCTAACGATTGGTTAGGTTAAGTCGTGATATTTTCGTTAGTTAGCTTTATAAAACTAACTAAAAAAGGCTGGGGTGATGGATCTTTAGGGGATCCATTTATTTCGTGTATCTAGAACTATCCATCAAAACTGCATGTGTAGTGTGTACAATATTTAGATGTAAATGTTTTTACAAAAATCTACAAAACAATCATTTAACGTCTTTCATAAGTTATCATAGCAATAGTGAGCGGAGCTTACTTGTCATCTGATCAGCTGTGAACACGAAATTAGTTATAGAAAATGGAAAGATCAAAATCTTTGGTAAACTCAAATAATTATAGTTAATCCTGTTATATACATATAAAACTTTACCAGCTGTTATTAAGTTCAGTACTTGACTTTAAAATTCTTTTGGAATGAAACTGTATGAAGTGGAGGCCAACGGGTCTCTCGTAATCTAATGAGTGTACTGTATACAATACCACAGAGAGAGGTACGTAAATAGAGAAATGCCTGAGCATAAATCTGCGGCAAATAAACAGTAACTTCAGTTAACTCTTAAGACACACACTTTCACAGCTTAAGTTGTAAATAGGAAGTAACGATTTTACTACACCAATTTAGTATATAAGCAGTTCATAAGCTCACTGGTAAATATAAGTGTGTGTATATATGTGTATATATATATGTGTGTAATATATATATATATATAATGTATATATATATATGTATATGTATATATATATATATATATAATATGGACCTTTTCCAGTTTGTGTACCGTTTTCCATATAATTTATTTTTGCTTTTCAGATCAAAAATGAGTGATCAAAAATGAGTTCTTGATAACCTAACCTAACGTAACCTAACCTAACCCAACCCACATTATAACTTTCGTCACTTGGGCACAGGATGTTTACTATGCTGTATGTAATGTACTGTAGAAAACGGTACATAAACTGGAAAACATCCATATATATATATATATATGGTTCCATTACACTTAACTTAACCCTTTGAGGACCACGGGACATATTTGTCCCAACGGAAATAATAATATAAATTGTACAATGTTGCAACGTTTCTACAAATACATCTACATGTTTATACAGGTATCGTTTAGTTGTCGGAAAATTAACCCAAAAATGGGTCATTTAAGTGACTATAGTTACTAATATCTAATTGTAAATAACAATAAAACTTAAACTTTTAAGTTCAAAGAAACGTATACTGGTCGTCAAAGGGTTAAAGCAACCATGCTTTGGTTTATCATATTCCAGTTAGTAGTCCGATTCATACACTGGCCAAAAACCCTAGAAACCCTATCGCCAAGCAGATCTTAGCCTTTCCCAAACACATGTTTACGTAAAAACAAGTGGTTTTGGAATCGTATCATGTATTCCACAAATTGGTTTTAGAAGGTTAAATGCAACTGTCATGCACGCAAGTCGCCAGCTGACTGCAGGATGGCTAAAATTACAAATGTTCCAGACTTCCAGAAAGTATATACAATATATATTCCCATTTAAATATATATTCTCATTTAGAACACTTGCACATGATGACCATTAATTGTCGCTACAGAGTATATTCGACGCTCAAACTTCATTAGAGCATTAGCAAGATGCTTTTGCGAAATGGATTCAATAACCTCTGATCCTTTGGAGTTCCGTCAAATACCTGGACTTGTCATGATCATCGTTGCCACTCATGAAAAACAATTTTCGAAACTTCATGAAATATTTTTTTTAGAAGGATAAAAGTTTTTCAAGGTACTGCTAATCTGCTACTGTGATTTTTTTCTCCATTAGAATTTTAAATTAAAATTAAAAAAACGGGCTGCAATACACATTTGTACTGATTGTTTTGTCGAGTCGATTTTTCAAGATTTGTAAAATTTTTCGAAGAGGGGCAACGCTGGACTCATCATACCTTATGTCCCGTAGTCATAAATTCTACGGTTCAAATGAGTTCGCCCATGACGAATTATTACTTTGTTAAACCATAATTCCTCGGTTGTATCATCGCAGAGTGTTGGTCTTTTTTTTTTTTTTTATGTATTGCATCTCAATCATGTAATCCAGGGTTCCCCAACCTTTTTGTGCCGAAGAGCACATTCAAGACTACCGGTAGTGCGGCGGGCACCATTTACTTTTTCAAGGCAAATTTATAGTTGGACTTAATAATGAACATAATACACAAAAAAACATTTAATTCCTCTGTAAAATAATGAACATAATACACAAAAGAAAACAAGGCTGGGCTAACTAAGAATCTTAGAAAAATTATCAAAACGATAACTTAATTTATTTATAAAGAAATAATTATTTTCAAATAAATAAGCATCTGTTTCAGTAATAAACTACTAAAATTTAATAAAATGTTAAGTATGTTACATATTTTAAATATTTAGTAACAATATTTAAAATATGTAACATACTTAACATTTTATTAAAAATTTAAATAAAAACTTATCAATCGTGTCAGTCAGTGGCGGGCACACGCAAAAGGGTCGGCGGGCACCATGGTGCTCGCGGGCACAGGGTTGGGGACCCCTGATGTAATCACTTCATCTCCTGTAGTCTCGCAATCTCATGTAATCAATATATGCGATGCCGCACAAATTCTTCTGTTCCCCATTTACATTGTATTTAAATTCGCTCCGTCATCACTGTGACTGAGCACTTACAGGATCTCGTGAAATTATTTGCATAATTATTTTTTACTAAACTCTATAATAGTGCCCATAGATAAAGATTAGTTAAATATAACCTTATATAAATCTACTCCACTTGTAATACCCTCTCTGTTTCAAATTTTAGCTTAATCCGACCACTTCCCAACCTTCTGTTAAATTAAAAATGGTCCTATTACCTATAGAATCCTTTTAATATTATTATTATTATTTCCTTTCAAAGGGAACCTATTTTTCAGTAAGTTTCATACCACCCTTAACCCCACAGCCTGACGCCCTTAAGCTTAAAATTCTGTAAACCCACGAACAAGAAAATATCTCTACCTACAAATTATACCACAACTTTCATTGGTAGACCCCCGTAAGCTAGCTATTCATTCTAATTTCCTCAAATCCCAGTAAATTTTATGAACCACTGCGCCCAAGTATCGAAGAAATGCATTCTCATTAGTGCGTACACTCGAGGTCCCTTCTAAAGTAGGTGGACTTCGAACTACTTCATTGTTCACTTCCGGAAGTTGTAAAAGATCGAGGAGCTCAGATTTAGGGGTTCTTTGCTCTTCCCCGCCTCATCAACGCAGACTGATCGACTGTTTAGTGACGCTGCATCCTTTTAGAAATTATTAAACCTCCGCTACAGTAGTAAATTTAAGAACAGTAAATCCGTAACCGTGTTCTGTTTTTAACTTGCTTTAGTTTAGCCATTCGATTCAGTTACCGTCATAGTTATCCATAGTTTTAAGTCCTAACTTAAGAAATATTTACATTTAAATCTGACTGAAGTACACACGGACCTCGCTAATTCGAAACTCGGTATTTCGGATATCGCGATAATTCGGCTATTTTTCTGCGTGTTGAAATATCAGGCAAATTTCACCAAATTCTCCGAAATTTGCCTGATATTTCGACACGCAGAAAAATAGCCGAATTATCACAATATCCGAAATATTGAGTGTCGAATTAGCGAGGTCCGAGTGTAATTGAATTGAATCAAAGTGAATTTTAGTGTTTCCATTCACCGTAAATACTTGGCTAGTATAATTCTATATAAATTATACATATTAGGCTACTTCACGAAAGAGTCAGACATTTTACTCAAAAGCAACATTCCAAGACGACGCAATTACCTGAAGTAAAAGTGGTAAAAAGCAAAATTTTTTGAGAAAGTTTATAGTGTGAACGAGGATAAACTATAATTCAAGAAGTGTTCTTCTTGGTTCCATAACTTCAAGAGTGACGTTGTCGGGACTTCTTACGGATACAATTCCGTCTACAGGGGGATTCAGGCCATCGTCGAATTCCTACCTTCAAGCGGCAAACCCGCTCGACACTTATACCTTATGATGGCCTCGAACGAAGGTTCCCCCTCTGCAGCATCCCGCTTCATTTGCAGGATTTGGTGGAGGGGAGAGGTGGTTTTTGCTCTCCTCCTACCCTCGTAGCCAGCTACGCAGGGCTAGTCAGGAACTAGATAAAGGTCGAAAGTCCATGGATAACGGTCCAAAGGGGTTAAGTCAGGTAATAAGGGTGGCCTATCTAGCGCTGAAACACATCAACATGAACGAGATTCACGAAAAGTTAACGTTTGTGTACTCTGTCAAGTAACTGCCTCATCAATTCATTTTTCGTTGATGAGTGTACCGCGACTGTGATTAATTACCTTAATATTTATAATATGAACAGTACTTCGTCTCCAGCTGAGGGCTACTGAAGTTGACATAAGAACTACAATCTTTCAACAAGATGGGGCGACTTCCCACTATGCTGTTCGTGTTCGCAAATTTCTAGACGCAACCTTTCCCCAACGTTGGATAGGACATGGTGGACGGATTGTATGGCCACCTTCATCACCTGGTTTAACCTCTTTGGATTGGTATGCTAAAACATTTGCGCATTGTGACAAACCCAGTAGCCTGGTAGAAATCTGTCAAAGAAACGGAGATCACTGGATTCACTCCACAAGAACATCTTGCTGATGACCGTCGAATACACATTGTAACGACAAAAGATAGTAATCTTGTGAAAGTGTTCTAAATGTGAACAGTTTGAAAATGTAGACATCATAAAGTGGGAAATGTCTGGAAATTGTATAGATATTGATTAATAAAAAAATTATCAATTATTTTTGACCCATTATTTCTTGAACACCTTGTATGATGAATCGTCAACAATAAGAATTAATATGAACCTTAGATATGTGAAAAGCTTTTCTTTTTTAATTATTTGATCGATCACTTTTAGGTTTATATTCTAATGTTTTAATGGGAGTTACTTTTGAGCAGCATTTAAAAAAAAAAAATGAGGATCAATATTTTTTGCTGAAAAAAAAAAAAAATTGGACGGTAGACCAGTAGAAAAAGTTTGTGTATTCAAGCTGTCATGGTTCAATATATATATATATATAAAGGTTTAAAATGAGAGGTGAAGTAATTGAGGAAGTACAAGAATTTAAGTATTTGAGTCAAACTATCATCAGCTCCTTGAATGATGACTGATATAAGAAAAAAGAAAATAACCTCGAAGCCTTTGTGCTAAAGCGAATATGACTATAAGGAACTTCCGGTTCTGTACAAGTAAGCTAAAGACACACTCTTTCGTACTTTCTGTAGTAATATATACGGAGAGCAACTCTGGGTGAATTATGAAAAAAGTTCTGGCAGAACTCTAAATTTGCTGTACAGCAGATCTTTTAGACCCCTACATAAATTACTCCCGAGATGCTCAGCTTCGCAAATGTTTGCTACCCGCAATGTCCCGAGCTTCCCGGAGGTAACAAGACGAGCTCAATACAGTCTAATGCAAAGAATTAAAAAAATCAACCAACCCGATTATCCAAGCTATTCAGAATCCTGCCGTATGTTTTCTAAGCTATGAAATTCATGGTACGAAAACGTCCATCTGTCGCTCCACTTAACTTCGACATTGCTATATTTCTCATTAATTGTATATATGTCTATCCTGAGGATGTGAATTGTCGTTGTATTATTATTATTTGTCATAGGAACTACATATAGTCTCCCAATAAACCTTTTCCTTTTCAATCAAATTGCATCATGTTTGCTGCAAGTAGTGCAGAAATTCTTGCCAAGTCACGCGAATAATCTTCTACAAAACAAATTCTCCATAACGATATATATATATATATATATATATTATATATATAATATATATATATATATATTTCCATAATTTTCGATTTAATAAGGAGTCGTATAATAATAAATTTATTGAATATATATATATATATATATATAGAATCATGTTGCCTTTTCCTTTGCATTACACAAAGTTAATACACGTTCTGACATTCCATTGATGAGTTTTGCCATTTACTCTTAAGAACAATTATCGTGGTATCTATTTACGTTTGTAAACCCTCTGTGTATATATATATATATGCGACTGACTCAATTTATTTCCTGGCCTCTTGTTTTGACATATAATATTGAAGATTTCAAGTCAACCAATTTAATATCCTTTTGAGTTTCCGTATTACGAAATGGATTTCTTTTTTTTTTTCTTTTCCAAAATTTCTTAGATAATGTTTTTTTTTTTTCCCCCCTTTATTTGAAGAATTTATAAGTAATAAATGACTGTTTTTGTACTAAATTATAGGAATTTCTTTCACACATAGAGATAGATGGATTTTTATGTATAGATAGATAAAAATCATTCTTTATCAATTTCATAATGTGGGTGAAAATATTTGATATAACAGGGTGTCCATAAATTATTCACCCCATTATAAGCCTTAATAAATTCGTTATTATAGGAGCTATCTTAAAACGGTTTGCGGCAATTAATAACACAACTCAACTTTTATTTTGGTGTTCACGACATCTGAACGACATATCGGAAACGGTCAAACGCGCATCAAATAAATGAACGTATAGTCTATTTATAAAAAGTCATTGTTGTCGTTAACTGTTTAAAACTCTCGTGGTACACATCATGATTTGTTTGTTTTTTAAAACCGCATGATTTTATTCAGTTTAGAAGTGACCCTCGAGGCGTTAACGGATCAATGAGGGAATAGGAGTCGATCAGCTATAATACTTCCGTTCAGGGTCTGTTTCCCGCGACTGTTACGTCAATTCTGCGAATATACCGATCGCATTGTTCCCACAGTTTTTACATCTCTTCCATTCACAATTTCATACAGTTCTTCTATTCTTGCCATTATTACTTTTCTTCTCGTTTTTCACATTCACCGAAATTTCTCATTCCAAACAAACGTTCCCTTTTTTTCATTCGGTCAGTCTTTTTCACAACAGCCACAATCCTCCTATTGTTTATTTCGCCTATTTTTACTTTCGAAAGAAATGGACAAAATAAGTGTTGTTCTTATCGTGCTCATTCAGTATTTTTGCCGCACCACCACCACAACAACGCTTCAGAGCAAGAGATTCCATTATACCTGTTACTTTTTATCATGTTTTGCATTTTCCCTCTTTTAGTTAAATTAAAGGATGGTGAGAACAACGTAAAACAACATTTTTAAGCTTGGCACTCAAACAAAAAGTGAGAGAGGGGAAAAATGCTTTTCTGTTCTCATCGTTATTCGTTTTTAACCTACTTTGCTCAAAAAGAAAAAACAATTTTCAAAGACCTTCACGTCATATTTTCAAATTTCCCTTCCTTCAGTGGCTTAATCGCTAACGTCATTCTCTCGACATGGCATTTAACTGACAATTTAGTTTGGATTAGATTAAGTTAGGTTAAGTTAGTTTTTCTCAGTGTCAATAGAGTATTCCGTTGACCAAATGGGTATGTAGGTCCCGTTAGGTTCGGTTTGGTTTAAGTTACGCTAGGTTAGATAAAGTTAAGCTACTAGAAGTTAGATTAAAATGAACTGAAGACCTAACATAATTATATTTTTTGTACGTAAAATGGATATAATGGCCAGTGGCGTAACAAGCGTGGTTCAGGTGGTTCACCGGAACCAGGCCCCGAAGCCTCAAGGGCCCCAAGCAATCTTGGGCCAAAATGCCACATGCTCTGCTATCAGAACATCAGCAGTTTATATTATATAAATACATAACAATTTTGATTTAAATCTATTAATAATTATTTATTTTTATTTATTTTAGAGATTATATTTATCACGGTTGCGTCATGCGAGCGCGCGTTTTTGAAACTGAAAATAATCAAGAACTATTTGCGATCGACAATTTCTCAGCAAAGATTATCAAATTTGGCAGTGATATCGATTGAATCTGAAAGAGCTAAGCGGTTGGACATCTCTGATATCATGAACAAATTTGCGAATGCAAAAGTTCGCAAAGTGAGTTTCAAATAACTATTGCGTGTTTGCTGTACAATTGTTTATGCAATTTTCTGTGCGCCTGTACGCGTTTGTTTTTTTGACGAATCCATAAATGGCCTACTTTGAAAATCATTTCATTTTCATGTCGATGGGCGGCCCCATTCGGATGTCCTGAACCAGGGCCCCCAACCTGGTTGTTACTGTTACGCCACTGAAATTTTATAACCCACGCTTCACCAGAAACAAACCCATATCCCCCTCCCTACACGAACGAGTAGTATCGGTTAATATCTTTTATCTTACTAGTATACTTTTAATTAACTAAAACCTAACCTGAGTAGGCACTTTATAAATTCCATGAACCATGGTAGATCCAAGTATTTTCGTAATAACATAAATTACTTAAATATTAATTATAATGTTCGCATGAGACGTACTTTAATTAATTATAAATGAGTTATTTTTAAATGTGAAAATAACATTTAATTAAATTACTAAAATGGAAAGTATTCGTTTTTTATCGTCGTTTTTACTTACCTCGCAACGATGTTTCTTCTCATTAGTTGAGATGGGCGGATTGGGGGGATGTTATCACGCCCATAAGTAAGCTGAGCAACGCCCACGAGGAAAAGAATGGTCCACACCCAGTCCATGGCTGCTAAAGAGAGAAGAGAAATTAAATTTCCAATTTTTAGTTATTTAATGACGGGTAAATTTTTTTCTTTTACGATTACATTATAATTACGTCAGGAAAGTTGATATATATATATATATATATATATATATATATATATATATATATATATATCAGGTCATCCCATAAGTAATGTCGTTTTTTACGATAGATTAAGTTTAAACTGGTCTTACTCGGTTTAAGCATAAATTTTCCGAAGGTTATATCTAAGAGGAGATCTATCGTGTTTCGCTACATACTTTACAGACCTTGACCAGTGAAGACGTGTGTTTTGCTTTATGTGAACCCCTCATAAACATGGCGGTATCAGAAGAGCATATCAGGTATATAATGCTTTACGAGTTCAAAAAAGGGAATAGTGCTACTGAAGCAACGCGAAACATTCAGGAAGTTTATGGCAACGATTCTGCATGTGAGGAAATGTCAAAGATGATTTCAAAAGTTTAGGAATGGTGACTGGTTTTTTGACAGATGCAGCACGCTCTGGACGCCCTGCTGAGTTTGATAATGACCTGCTGTTAGCCGCATTTGAAGAAGACTGTTCAACAGTTGTCGAAGAATTGGCCCAGAAATTCAATTCATCCCCGTCCACCATCCATCGACATTTGCAACAACTCGGGAAAGTGCCTAAATTAGGAAAATGGGTGCCACATGAATTGTCGGTCGACAATCTGAGGGTGCGGGTAAACATTAGCACAGCTCTTCATTCCCGTGAACTCCAAGATCCGTTTTTGCACCATTTAGTGACTGGTGATGAAAAGTGGATACTGTACCAGAATGTTAAGCGCCGTCGACAGTGGGTTTGTGCCGGAGAACCAGCGACACCACAGCCAAAACCAAATCTTCACCCTCGGAAGGTGTTGCTTAATGTTTGGTGGGATAAAGGTGGTGTAATACACTTTGAAACCTTACCACACAACGAAACAATCACCGCTCAAGTCTACTGTCAACAACTGCATCGATTGAACACTGCACTAAAAGAAAAGAGACCTTCTTTGGTTAATCGGAAAGGAATCGTGTTCCACCACGACAACGCACGTCCTCATACCGCTCGGATCACTTCTGCAAAAATTGAGGAGCTTGGGTGGGAAAAACTTCCACATCCTCCATATTCTCCAGACCTTGCGCCTTCAGATTATCATCTCTTCAGGAGTCTGCAAAACTATCTTGACGAGAAACAGTATACTTCTTTAGATGACCTGCACACCAGTCTTTGTACGTTTATTGCCTCGAAACCGCCTGAATTTTATAAACATGGCATTGAAAAGCTTGTAAGACGTTGGCAGAGTGTCATTGATTCCGATGGAAAATATATACTAGATTAAAAAGTTTCAGTTGAGTTATTTTTTGTCCTTCAAATTCCGATCTAAAAAATGGCATTACTTATGGGATGACCTGATATATATATATATATATATATATATATATATATTATATATATATATATAGTTGTGCATAAAAGTAAGTGAACCCATCCATTGCAATCGATTTGTAAATATTTGTAAATGTCGAATTTGGTTAAACATTTGTATAAATTTTCATCCGTGACTATTTTTTACCCAGTGGGTCGATTTTTTATTTTCAAGTTTTTAATCACTTTCGCTTGTGTTAACCCTTTCGAAGCAGTGCGACTATGATGTCCCACTGGAAATAATAATATATATTCGTATAATGCTAAAATGCAACTTAATGCTTCTCTATGTTTATAGAAGTTTAGTTGAGTTGTCGAAAAAGGAATCCAAAACGTGTGTAATGTGAATGAGTTGTTTACTAAATTATTTGGTTGTGAATAATAATAAATCTAAATACGTTTAGGTTTAAAGAAGGAATATTCGTGAACGAAAGAGTTAAGATACGGGGGTTCTATGAGAGTTTAGAGCAGGGGTTCCCAAATGGGGGTACGCGAGAAGGTTCCCAGGGCTACGTGGAATCCTGCTTTGGAACTAACTTTCACGTGGAAAAGTACTCTCGAAAGACGGTGTGTAGCGGGAACACCGTCTTTTGAGCAATTTTGAGTAGGGGGGAGGGGGTACGGGGTACTTGCTGAAGCCATCGAGGGGTACGCAGCCGAAAAAAGGTTGGGAACACCTGGTTTAGAGAGCGATTTTTTACCGTATACAACTTCACCCTTTGTTAGTATTTTAATTCCAAAAACTCGAAGTGAAGTAAGTCATTCCTTTGTTTTCTCAGCCTTTTACACACCCTCTAATTTGTTTTAGGTTAGGTTAGGTTAACCTTAGTTAACCTAACCTTAGCGTAAACTAACCTTAAAACAGTTTGTTGTACAAGAAAATCTGACTTATTTGCAAAATCCGACCTAACTGGTAAAAAAGTAGCTTACTATTGTCGCTGCTTGGGGATATACTGTATATACTCGTGTGTGTGTGTGTATGTATATAATATATATATATATGTGTGTGTGTGTATATATATATATATATATATATATATATATATATATATATACACACACACCCTATTTTGTTTTTTTTCTCCATTAATCAAGTATTCATGTGTGTATACATAACCTGTCACCGACATTTACTTAAAGGGAAACAAGACTATTCCACGCCTCCAGTCTCCCAACTCGTCGACTGCTGATGTTTGTGGGGGTCTTCATTGTCTCCACTCCCGCCACCGGAAGGTACGAGTTTAAGAGATGCGAGTCGAAGCGTATTCCAACATTTAAACCTTAATTAATTAAGAACCAAAGCTATTGATTATGCATCATTGTAAGCTATGCGGATGTTGATGTGTCAACACCGAGATATGCAGCGAGGTTATTTGTTTGGGGTGGAGTTTTGGGTTTTAGCTCTCCTTTGATTTAGATATTGCTGCTGCTGCAATGCTATCTTGCATATTCATAAATTTGTGAGGAGTGTTTCGTAAATATTATTATTCTCTCTCTCTCTCTCTCTCTCTCTCTCTCTCTCTCTCTATATATATATATATATATATATATATATATATATAAAGAGAGAGCGTGTTACAGGCTAACAAAGATCCTAAGATCCACTCTAGGTTAGCTCAGGAAAAAAGCAAAGAGAAATCGTAGATGAAAGTAAAAAATACTGAAAACTCGCATGCCATGCGAATATTGCATAGATCAAAAAGAAATAAAAATTGATGGTTATAACATACTAAGAATTGACAGAACTGAAAGACGAAAAGGTGGCTGTGTACTATATTCATGCACGAGAGCCATATGACAGACAATAATAAGTAAATCATACAGCTACGTGTAGAGCTCTTAGCAGTAAAAATTGAAAAACTGAACGTGATACTAATAGTCATCTATAGACCTCCGAACACTCCAACTGCAAAATTCTCTGACGCCATTGACAACATCAGAAACCTTATAAAGTTCTTAAACACCCCATCCTCAATATCATACTCTGTTGATTTTAATTTTCCATTTATAAAATACAAAAGAAGGGGAAGAAATGTGTATATATACACTAGGACAGGGGGGGCACAAGAGAGGACCAGAAGCATGTAAAAATATTGGTAGCTCTAACAAATGAATTTATGTTAACACGGAGATAACAGATAACACCCGAAAAAATAATTGTTTGGATGTGGTATTCATGAATAACACAACCTAATCAATGATATAAAAATAATACCAACAAATATCTCAGACCACAACATTATCGAGGTATCCACTAACATGGCGAGAGCATTAAAAGAAAATATTGATACTGAAGAAAAAAGCAAATTTGAGATTTTTTATCTAAACTGGAAGATTATAAATTGAAAAGCACTCAGATTTCCTATGGCGTATGGTACAAATAGAGTAGAAAACAGTTTTAGAGGAGAAGACAACCGAAAAAATGCTGATAACCTTGGGAAGAAAGACCCTGGAAATCTTAGAAAAATATGTTCCGAAAGTATCGCCAAAGGGAAAGAGGAACTATTTCGAGAGATAAAAGCGAACACTATTCCGCAAAAGAAAAAGAGAGTAGCCACAAAGTTAATTAATTGCGCAGACAGCAACATCAAAGACGTGATACACGTAATATCGGAAAATATAGACGGAAATAAAAGCCCTAATTAGGGCCGATTCAGAGAGAGAAGAGGAAGATGCGGTGAAACCAGAAAAGGATAATCAAAATACTTCTATAGCTTCTCGGAAAAACAAAAAAAACAAAAATGCAGAGCACTATCGCACCCTTAATGAAAGAAAATAATTAGCTAACCGATGATCTAAAAGAAATATTTGAAATATCAAAAGCTCAGTATGAATCAGCTTTCAATACCGCAAATAGAGACGAAACAGTACCAAACAGAAATATTTATTTTGAACAGGAATTAAATGGAGAATGTATAACTGATTTTGAATTTAGTGCGGAGGATAGCGAAAGCTATCGGACAAATCGTCGCTCTTTTCACAAACCAGCGAATCTGCAATTTTTCAGTTTCGAGAAAATCATCTTTGAAGATTTCCCCTGCATTCAATTGTATTTGCATTTATAATGTCTGTATCTTGAAAAGTACTTGGGAGTACAATCCTCAAAATTTGACAAGTTAAAGATCCAAATCTGGTTACTAGCCAAGTGGCATTATCTTAATTTGGCCAAAATTGCATATTCGCTTGTTTGTGAAAACAGTGACGAAATAAAATCACATTCAGCTGCAGGCCCGGACAAATGGAATGGCTTGTTAATTAAAAACTATAAGAACGAAATAGCTACACCCTTTTATTAGATATGGAGAAGATCCTTGGACACGGGGAGAAATACCGAGCATATTAAAAAGAGCGAACATTACTCCTATATATAAAAGAGGGGGATAGGTCTCAAGCAAAGAACTATAGACCTGTGTCACTGACATCACATCTCACCAAAATAGTTGAAAGAATAGTCAGGGAGAAAATATTTGACTTTTTGGAGACACAGGAAAGATTCAGTGAGAACCAGCACGGATTCCGATCAGGAAGATCGTGTCTATCACAACTAATAGAGCACTATAAAACTAACGCAGACGCACTTGAGAACAGTGATAACTACGATGTAATATACACGGATTTTGCTAAAGCAAAAGAGAGGGACACAAACAGAATATAGATGCAAATGGTCAGAAGACAATAACGTGAATTTTAACACCGACAAATTTCAGCTCTTGAGATATGGAAGAAATGAAGAACTTGAACAACCATCGTACTATGCCCCAGATAGACAGGAAATTCAGAGAAGTATGAAAGCAAAAGATTTAGGGGTAATAATGACCGATGATGTAAAATTTGAAACAGAATCAGATAGTGATAAACAAAGCAAAAAGAGTTACTGGACAGCTACTGAGAACCTTCAAAAGAAGGGACGAGAGAGTAATGATTCCCCCCTGCAGAAAACATTGATCATACCAAACCTTGAATACTACTCAGTTTTGACGTCCTCATACAAAAAGAAGAGATTAATAAATCAGAAGTCCAAAGGAATTTCACAGCCAAGATTGGTGGTTGCAAAGAACTCAACTACTGGGAAAGACTATGTAACTTAAATCTGTATTTGCTGGAAAGAAGAAAGAGATACACCACAATTTACATATGGAAAATGATCGAAAATCTGGTACCTAACCTCAAACTAAACTCGATTAACATCCAAACAACACTGGAAAATAGGAAAGTAGAATTGTGTATTGTTCCCAAATTAAAGGCTTGAGAAGGGACACGCCCAACACTGAAGAAAAATAGCTTGGTTGTCAGGGGGGCCAAGACTTCTTAGCCAGTTTCCAAAGGACTTCAGGAACGTCACAGGGATCAAAGTTGAAATCTTCAAAAGAAGACTAGATGCTCGACTCAGGGTGGTACCAGATGAGCCGGGTGTGCTTGGCTATGTACGATGGAGATCACAAGAAAGCAATTCGCTTCTCCATCAGGCCAGGCGTAGAGGTGGGGCCAACAACTTGACCTTCATATGAGAAGAGACCGACGCACGGAACTTATACCAGGTGTATATACTGTATACTCGTACCTCCACAAGCGCATAAAAGACTATAAAGTATTTTAAAACATTTTAAGAAGGTGTACTATTATTATTATTATTATTACAACAACCTACCAATGCTTTCTTAATTTAAGGATACTAATGAGCTGAGCGCATGTATTGTTCCTTTAAAAAGCTTGCAAATAATTGGTTTCCTTCGAACGGTTTCCTTGGTAACAGGGTGGTTATGAAACCGCTACGCCTTTATTTTCCACTTGTTTTTTTACGGCGTAAAGAGGACAGGACTTATGCAACCGAGTTTTTATACATATAATGGGAGATTCATGTTCCAAATTCAAACTAATTTTTCGTTATTCCTTCCTTCCATTTTCTATAATACTAAAAATATAAAAAACTTAAAAAGTACAATGCAGTGAGAAAATTGAATAACGAGTATAGTGGCCTACGGATCACCGATTTGATGTGGTTAAGAAAGTAGGCTTACTATAATTTATGATTTAAATTTAAATGAATAATTGGGGGTTACCAGTTTGGTGGTTACAGCCCAAACAAACAATATTTAATAAGGACAGAGAAATTACTTTATTGTTTTGTGTTTAATTAGGAAAATAAATCAATTATTTGTCACAGCGATTAACAGTTCAATAACGGGAATTATAGTGATTAACAATTATATAACGGCATTTATACTATGCTAAAGATGACTGAGTATTAACAATAAGAAATGGTTATACAGTCTAATTGTTAAGTAAGTACACTAATTCAAGTAGGCTAATGAGATATGCCGAGGTGAACACAGAATAAGTAATGAAGGTACGATACAGTAAATGGATTAGGTTGATAAGAATGAAATGCATAAATGAGCAAATAAACCATCGGATACAAATACAGTAAGATAATTGAATATGGTAAAATAATTGTACAGGCCTACCGCAGTCGTAATGAGAGAGTTAGTTTGTCAGTTGCTTGCGTACACTTTTGGGTATAGCCTATTCGCGAGGCTGCGGTTACACTGTGTAGGCTACGCGAGAATTGCTTAACACGAAGGCAAAGGTAGGCTTGTGGCCTACTAGAAGGTTTACGGAACTGGGCTTCGAAGGATTGCTTCTGCAGGCGAACTAGCCTTACGGGCGAGAGGATGAGTGTTGAGGGCCAGTAGAGACTTGTTGAAAAGGGGCCAACGGAAACTCCTGCAGCAGTGATGTTGCTTTTTGCAGGATGAAATTGTAGAGGGCCTTACTCGATGATAGACTTTGTGTATGCTCGACCGGAGCCTTGAAGGAACAGCGGGCCGCTCTTCGGCGAAGGCCGGAGAGCGGGTGGCGTGACGAGTGGTGCTACTGACGAAGGTGCTGAGAGTGAGACGTGACGACCAAAACGAGAAAATGGCAAGTGAGAATGATTTGAGAAAGAAACTGCATTTTATAGGCCTTGGTGACGTCCTCTGGTGGTCGTTTCTGGAAATACCACAAAATCTGTGTTTCCTGTGTGGGCCTCTTTTATTTGTCACTATTACGTTTATATATATATATATATATATATATATATATATATTGTGGTAAACCGTGCATATAACATTTGACAAAAAAAAAAAAAAAACCTTTAAACACGCCAGTCTTCCTAAAATAGATTTCGTCAAAAAAATAAAAAAAATATCTCGAAAAGGTAAACTCAAACTGATAAAAAAAAAAAAAAAAAAAAGCCATCAAATCATTGTTAAATAATACATGAATGTAAACACAAAAAAAAAAAATACAAACTTTTTCAGAGATAGTTTATCGCAATAGAACCAAAGTGAGTTTCAGTAACAACAAAAATAGTTTTGTACTTGTTTAATTAAAAAGTTTCCAGTAAAATATGAAAAAATAACTTTTGGGGTGGAGTCGGGTTTAGGGGTTGGGGGGTGGTGGGATGAAATCTGGTTGCGGTAACATCTGTATTTTTATATAATATTCTGAAATGTAACGAATTCGTGGGGGGGGGGGTTCTCTTCGTTTAATTATGTAAAGTTGGTCGAGAGCAAATACTAAAATATGAAACCTTGTTTTCGTTGACTTTGTGTAGATTTAAATGTTAAAATTTATTTCGCGTCATTCAGATGCATTTTAAAATTGCTTTTTTCATAATAATTTCTTTGATTGTTTTATCTGAAAACGAAAAAAAATGGTGTCTCACGCTCAGGCCAGCTAATGCGGCCCATTGTTTTAACTCATGGATTATTATTATTATTATTAGCATCATTGGGATTCGAACTCCCGCCCTCAGTGTTTTCACTTCGCTTATAAGGAAACGATGTTACCCACGATGCTTCGAACATCTCGGAGAGGCGAGTATTAACTATAAGACTAAGACGCGGGATAAAAGTCAACGGCAACCTTGGAATATTTCATCACTCGAGGGAACCCAACGCTTTTGCGTCTAGATATGTTATGCATTGTTAACCCCCTTGCACTCGAGCCAATGGACAACATTCAATTAAAATCTATCTGGCAAACACGACGGTATCATTGATTACAAGTATAAAAGCATAACCGCGCAGTTTTGCGTATGTAAAATTTATTCCCCGCCAGGATTCGAATCATGGTGGAACATAAATTTTTGCATATGAAAAAGTGTACGATTATATATATATATATATATCACGTGTATAAGGCTTTGAAATAAGTAAGAAACTTTGTGTACGTTTGTAAAGATGCGTGTTTGATTTATTATTAATGGTTCGTCCGCATATTCACTTTATTTGCTTGGTTTCTCCTTTAACTATAAATCAGTGAGGCAGAAAACGATTCCTTGATTTGTTCCGGGAAGAGTGGAATAAGGAATTGCATTTTAGGCCATTCCTTATGCAAATCTCCGTTAAATTAATTCCGTTTGTAATGAGTAATCATGCAATGGCCTATAAACGCACGCGCACGCACGCACGCGCGCGCACACACACACACACACACACACACAAAAAAAGCAATATCGAACCGTGATTGTTGTAGAAAAACTTATTCAATCTTAAGGAGTTCCGTTACATCATTTTGTACTTTTAAATCCAATTTCAAACAGGTTTTTCTTTCCTCCGAAAAGGATAGGATTAACAGACGATTACTTAACCAATTAAAGGAGAAGAAATCTTCTGAATTAAGGACGTATTCGTTTCTAATGCAATGAAAGCCTTCGGAATATATTTTAGATCCTTTTTCCAATAATATATTCCATAGTCTCTAAAATTTAGAGAATGTCGAACATATTATTACAGTATACCTACATTAACATATTATATATTAATAATAATATTATCGAGTTTACTAATGCTTAGTTTTATTTAACATTAGTTTTTTGAGAGCAATATATATATATATTTAAAAAATGCAAACCCACAGGGAAAAGGACAAATGATTCCAAGGACTTTCGTGTATTCAGAAGTACACCTCGTCAGGGAATGAAGGGAGAAGGCGATAACTGCTTTAGGAAAGCCAAGAATAGGTATTTTAATAGTGTAACTGTAAAGGAATTTGAGCGTAAAAATATCCTTAGCCTACCTTACCATGTAAATTTTCAATATCTTCCGACTTTACTGAAAGCAATTGGTATCAATGTAGTCTTTAAGTATAATAATACTGTTAAATCACGCCTAATGAACAATAGCCTGGATAATGTTGTTGCTTGTGTGTATTCGATCGGATGTCCACAATGTGACTCAGTATATATAGGCCAAATGAGTAAAACGTTAGATATTAGGGTAAAACAGCATAAATATGCGTGTAGAACAGCAAATAATTCTAATGCATTGTTTAACCATATGTACAGATGTAATCATAGTATCAAGTGGGATAGTTCTAAAGCGCTCGTTAAAAAAACAGATATAATTGAAAGGAATATTCTAGAATGTGCATTTATCCATTTTAAAAATAATTTCAATAACAGCGGAATGTATAAAATTGACAATATCCTGTTAAAATACCTTTTGCCTTTAATCAACTTTTGTTAATCATGTACTAATCTTTTTATTTCTCTGTCCCGTTGTACATATGTATATATCTTCGTCATCTTTTTTCGTCATCTTTCTTCATCTTGACGAGGTGTACTTCTGAATACACGAAAGGCCTTGGAATAATTTTTTTCTTTTTCCTTGTGGCTTTGCATCATTCATTCATTTTACGTGTGTAATTGTAAAATTCATCCCATATATATATATATATATATATATATATATATATATATATATATATATAATATGACCTTAAAGTACGAGTTCTATCATTGCATGTTAATCTTGATTGCATAAACATTTTCCCAGAAAAATCTTTTCCGAAATTACTTTTATTTGCTGATAAATCTTGTTTAAAAAGTGTTTATAGGAAATAAATTCAAAAAAGATCAGAAAGATGCGTTCCAATAGGTTGGAAAGGTATTAGGAAATATTGCCAGATTTAAAACTTTGCAAGAGTCCCTTTTATCTTTAAAGGATGAGTGAATGGTTGTGTGTTCATAATGAGGGAGAGAAAGTACGCGCGCGCGCACAAGAGAGAGAGAGAGAGAGAGAGAGAGAGAGAGAGAGAGAATTGCATGGCGATTCAGAAACATGGTAACTATATAGGTAAATTTGAAAATTAATCCTCATCAGGAACCATGGGGGTTTATTTGACCCCAGTTTTTTTTTTTTTAAATAATTGCTGCTAATTGACCAGGCAGTGTGGCGACCTCCACTTCCATGTAATCCTATATGACACTTTTCTCTGTGATTTATCAAAATTTCACCGCTTTTATTGTATTCCTTCAGGAGGTCATTTTATCCATTTGGGGGTCAAATCGACCCCCATGGTTCTTCTCGTGTCATTTGATGTGTATTTCATTTCTATGTAATTATTTTCATGAATTTTACTTTATTTCAGAGATTTACTTCATACACACCCACAATATTCATTCATTAATTTCATAAATTTTGATGAAAATGTAAAGAAAGACGATATTTGATGATGAGTGTGAAATTACAAAAATACTAGAGTCACTACCACAGTACCATTTGTATCTGTTGTCAAACCATTGAAAGAGATGATATTATTGGTTAAAATTCTTAAATATCAAAAAGAATCGCATGAAAGAGATATTGTTTCATTACAGACTTCTTATAGGATTTTGTAAGATTTTGTAAGATTTTAGGCCTGAACCCCCATGGTTCCAACAACATAATGAAATTGAAGGTTCCTGAGGAGGGTTAAAGACAGCAATAAATGAAATATTATAAATACGAATGTAAGGTTACCAGTCAAACGCCAAAAAAAAAACAAAAAAATCTTTTTTTTTCCTCTTTTTTTCAAGTTTGAATTCTTACTGGTGTTAAATTTTATACTTTTTAGTTCAGAATTGAATATACCGTTCTCCAAATGCCAAATAATTCTTATTTTTAACTTTTTAATTAGATCTTTAGTTCCTCATCTCTCTCTTCTCTCTCTTACTTATTTATTGGTCTATTTATACATGCATACAAGGAACCTGTAATGAATATCACGAGATTTATGACCTTAGAGAAACGAATTAGGTTCATTTCGTGTGTGAATTCAAGGGTTTAGATCTAATAAAGAGCAATTCTACTATAAGCGATTACTTCAAATTTATGAAGTTGCTCTCAGAATATAAGTGGTTCGTGAGCTTAAAGTGAATGGTATGCTTTCACTGGCTTAAAAATTTCTGTTCAAGTTCATCTGTATGAAATTACGAGTAAAAATGCGAACGGGGACCAACTTGATATAGGTAAGCTTTGACATTGGTATCACCTGACTTTATATCCGTGAGTCTTGTCATGAAAGGTAACACTGGAATCCCTAAGGTTAGGACAGTATCTTATTCCCGTTGGTGATCCTTTTGATCTCACTGAGAATGGGAAATGGTTTCTGCAGATAATATATATATATATATATATAATATATATATATATATATATATTTTGCCCTACCCTTTTTTCTTAGCTAAATAATAGGCCATGGGGCTGAAATGTCTTTTGGGCCGTAAGTTTAAACTTTCTGCGCTTCACATAACCAGATTTTTCCACTTTGAACCTCCTCTCCTTGTATAAAACCGCTTTTAAACGCCCTTGTATAAAACCGATGGTTAACGCAGTTTCGAAAATGGCGTCTGACAGTTATGTGCGTCGTAAACATAGGGCTGTTATCGAGTTCTTAACCACAGAGAAGGAAACAGTTGGAAATATTCACAAACATCTACAAAATGTTTACGGAGATGTTGTTGATCGAAGCACAGTTGGACGCTGGTCTAAACGTGTGAGATCATCGGAGAGAGGGAGAGCCAGCCTCGATGATGAGCCACGCAGCGGTCGCCCGGCATCGGCTGTCACATCTCACACTGTGCAACGTGCTAACAGTATCATTCTATCAAATCGGCGCGTCACATACAAGGAGCTATCACTGGAGCTAGGAACTAGTGAAGGAAGTGGGAATACGATAATTCAGCAACTGAGATACTCAAAAGTATGTTCACGATTTGTTCCTCGTCAACTGATTGAAGATCACAAAGCCCAAAGAAAAGAAATTGCTTCTGAGTCGTTGGTTCGATACGAGACAGAAGGGGATGACTTCCTTTCACGAATTGTGACTCGGGATGAGACTTGGGTACACCACTTTGAACCTGAAACAAAACGACAATCCATGGAGTAGCATCACGCAGACTCCCCTCGCAAGAAAAAGTTCAAAATGGTTCCCTCTGCAGAAAAGGTTATGGCCACCATCTTCTGGGACATGAAAGGGGATTTTGGTAGGCATTATGAAGAAAGGACAAACAATCAACTCAGAGGCATATATTGCTACCCTACAGAGACTCCAGAAATGTATAAAGCGAGTTCGACCGGAGAGAAAACTGGAAGACGTCCATCTTTTGCACGATACCGCAAGACCACACAACAGTTTGCAAACAAGAGAGGCCATCACATAAATGCGCTTCACTGTGTTACCCCACCCTCCATACAGCCTGGATCTGGCACCTTCAGATTTCCATTTGTTTGGGCCAATGAAGGATGCTATTCGTGGAAGAAATTTTCAGAGTGACGATGAGGTTGTTGAGGAAGTTAAGAGGTGGCTCCAGCGGAACCCAGCGGACTTTTACCAGCAAGGAATAAAGGCCCTTGTTTCGAGGTGGGGGAAAGCCGTAGAAAAGGATGGAGACTATGTGGAAAAATAAAAACTTGTTAAAAAGGTATGTAACTACTTGTGTACAAAATTTCTGGAACTTACGAGGAAACTTGGAAAGAAAAAAAAAGGTGGGCAAAATATATTGAGTGGCCCTCGTGTATATATATATATATATATATATATGTAAGCAAATATTTTTTACGTGTAAATTACTTTTTGCCTTTGTTTTTTCTGTTAGTAAGAGCGATTAGATTAGTATACTCATTAATGATAACAATGTTTCTTCGCATTCAATTATAATGCAATAGTCGATAATCCTTATCACATATACTCGTATTCTGTAATGATCAGAACTACATGAACAGCGCCTCAAATTTTTTAAACAAAGTCGATAATATGTTTGCTAACAAATTAAACTCGATAAAGAATTGAGTGTGCAACAATATTTTGGAAGTGTATCATACAAAAGAGGTGTAAATAAATAAATAAATAATAAATAAATAAAATAAATGACTAAAAAAACTATATATTAATGATGAAACTTAAAATTCCGAGGTCGGTCCGGACCGGTCCAGAATGCAAAGGTTTATTTCATAGTTAAGTCAAAAGTTATAGTTAAAAACGTCTTATTGAAGCGTTATTCGTATTACACATTAAAACAAACAAGCAAAAAGTATGGTTAAAATTCACACTATATACTCGTAAAAACTGAAAAATAGTGGTTTGAACCAGTTCAGATCATCTCTGTTATGACATGTTATTTACATGTTAATAATTTTAATGTTCTCACTATTTATGGGTATTTCTAAATCCGGAAACGACCGCCATTCCTATTCTGAGCAAGCGGCGTCGCTCACCAAAATAAGACACGTTTTTCTAAAATGTTTATTAATTTATAGCTTGAATTTTGAATTTTATGGGTAGCGCTTTTGATTAACTGTTAATTAACTACGATATATATATATATATATATATATATATATATATATATATATATATATATATATATAGGGAATGAGCTTACATGATGGGTATTACGTTAACCGGCCTTTGTTTTATTATTTACAAACATTTCACAATTTTCAACAAATTTGCTACATCTCACGCCTATAACCACAGGAAGGAATCTGAAGTATACACAAACGCCCCGCGGAAGGGGTGGGTGGAACCCCCCCCCCCAAAAGTAGAAAATTATGTAGAGTAGCCCAACCTAATCAACCTAACCTAACTTGAAAACATTTTCTGTGTATATATATATATATATATGGGATGAATTTCACAATAAAACACGTGAAATGAATGAATGCTGCAAACCCACAAGGAAAAAGAAAAACGATTCCAAGGCCTTTCGTGTATTCAAAGCTACACCTCGTCAGGGAATGAAGTTAAAAGGCGAGAAGCCCATATATATATACAACGTACAGGAAAAACAAAACAATTAGCACATACTTAACAAGGGTTAATGAGAGGCAAAAGAAATTTTAACATGATATCGTCAATTTTATAAGTCCCCGAGCTGTTATTGAAATTGTTTTTAAATGAATAAATGCACATTCTAGAATATTTCGTTCTATTATATCTCTGTTTTTAACAAGCGCTTTAGAACTATCCCACTTGATGCTATGGTTACATCTATACATATGGTTAAATAAAGCATTGGAAGTACTAGCTGTTCTACAAGCATATTTATGCTGTTTTACCCTAATATCTAACGTTTTACCGGTTTGGCCTATATATACTGAGTTACATTGTGTACATCCGATCGAATACACACAACCAACAACATTATCAGGGCTATTCTTTATTAGGCGTGATTTAACAGTATTATTATACTTAAAGATTACAATGTAACTCAGTATATATAGGCCAAACCGGTAAAACGTTAGATATTAGGGTAAAACAGCATAAATATGCTTGTAGAACAGCTAGTACTTCCAATGCTTTATTTAACCATATGTATAGATGTAACCATAGCATCAAGTGGGATAGTTCTAAAGCGCTTGTTAAAAACAGAGATATAATAGAACGAAATATTCTAGAATGTGCATTTATTCATTTTAAAAACAATTTCAATAACAGCTCGGGGACTTATAAAATTGACGATATCATGTTAAAATTTCTTTTGCCTCTCATTAACCCTTGTTAAGTATGTGCTAATTGTTTTGTTTTTCCTGTACGTTGTATATATATATGGGCTTCTCGCCTTTTAACTTCATTCCCTGACGAGGTGTAGCTTTGAATACACGAAAGGCCTTGGAATCGTTTTTCTTTTTCCTTGTGGGTTTGCAGCATATATATATATATATATAATATGTGTGTGTGTGTGTGTGTGTGTGAGACGTCATACTATGAACTTTAGCAACCACCATTCAAATCTGTCATGCTCATGATCGGAGTCGAAAAGAAATATTAGGGACAAAAAGTGTTCAAGATTCTATCTCATGGAAGATACAATTTTGCTTTCCAAAGAGATACTTTTCATGAACTACAAGCCTTTTGTCGTGTACCGTGGTGTGAGATACCAAAGCGGTAATGGACTCGGTTCGATCTCTATTTTTTTATACTACAAACGCTGTCCCCATACTAAAGAATTGTGCCAAATATCTCGGTCGGAAGGTCCCACAATCAGGTATTAACAAGGTTGAAGATGTGATGGCTGGTGCGAAGCCTAAAGAAGCTTTGAAAAGACAATTACGTCGTACAAGAAATGAGATCATTAGTGACGCTAAAAAGGTTGTGGAAAGGAGAATGCGCTGAAAAGGATCTAAAAACGGCAAAGAAAAATGAAATGTCCAGTGAAGAAGAAGAAGAAGAAGAAGAAGAAGTAGCAAACGTCACCTCGAGGCGTAAAACGAAAATAAAAGACTTTTAAAAATCAGAGATGGTCTAAACGCATGAAGCCTACGGTTGATTTCTTTGACTGATATAAACACCATTCTTGTACAGTTATTTCCCATAGGTATTTGTGGTTCTCCACTGTAAGGTAGGGCTTGGTATTTGCTCCAAGCAACTTAACATGGCTCAGCTAGTCCACCCACTTTTACACCCCACCTACTCAAACATCTATAGAGGATTTCGATTACGTCACGATTAATCCCCTCAACACAGTTGGATCATGGACCGCTCCTACGGAGTTCGGTATACCGAATGCAGGTCCATTCCTTTACGATCCCAGCAATATATAATGTATCTGTATACAAAAGTACCAATAGCACACTCTGATGTGGGACAGATTGTGAGGATGATTATCCAATCTATCCTGAAACTAACCTTTTGCATACGACTTATATCCGTCAGTGCGACGTATATTTAAATCAAGTGAATGTCTCAGCAGGTTACAATTATTGTCATTACTGCACACATTTGGAAAATGTTCTAAATTATTCAAAAGATGCCAAGAAAATTCATTTTCGTGCCTTTTTCTGAAGCAGAAAAAGGTGTAAGAGAAATTTTAAATATCGAAAAAAAATTTTTGAGTGTTATGCACACACCTACACGGCGATTATTTATTTCAAGAGAAGCTTCTTCTCAACGGGGTTGAGATGAAGATTAAAATCACCGCAAAGCCCCCGAGATATGTTTAAACTTGGCTGAGGACGGTGAAGAGTCCTCTAAACCCGTGGTACCTCACATTATTGAGACGTATCTCAGTGTACGACACGTAAAATTAGCCGCAGATAAACAAATGGAGATTGAAAGATTTTTGTTAAGGTCGACGGCTAAATATCCTATAAAACGTACCCAACTGAAAATGTTTACATTTGATTTATCCTCGAAATAGCTCGATAACACTGTGTTGGGAAATTTACCGCGGAGAATACCTGTAGCAATGGTCAACCGTGACACCGTTTCAAGTAAATATAAAAAATTCTTATTCAAGTTTGAAATTTTTAACTTAAAGAGCATATTACTGTTGGTGAATGGTACCTCCTCTGTCGGTAGAGCTCTAGAAACAGAATACTCCACTAACGATGAAATTTCCTTGTGTTCCCAGGCTTTCCAGAACTTATACTTTGGTACAAACGGATGTAACGATGTTGGTTTAGGGATATTAATGGATGACTCTATAAACAAAACTAATGTCTACGCCTTCGACATTTCGGCTGATCACTGTTCGGATGATTACATGCAATTAAATCCTCAAAAAACAGGGGCATTTGATAATGAAAATAGAGTTTTGCAAACCCTTATCTAATTCTGTTAGAATTAGAATCCCAAAGCCTGATTGAAATTGATCGGTTTAGATACAAAGGAATACAAAGGACATCAAACAGCAACAGACCGTCTGGTCCCTGCGAGACTGTCTGGTTAAGAAGCAAGGTTAAAAGAAGTAAGAAAATTCCCCCGACACTTCTTCCGAGAAGTACCACTCGCTTTGGGACGCTGGTCTAGAGCAGTGGTAGGCAACCTTTTTTGAAAGGGTCAATTTGATTTAGGAATACCTCGAAATTCGTCGTTAATTCGTTCCGGAATAACACGACGAAATACGAAACGACGAAATTCGAGGTAAATTGTAACATGTTTCAATGAGAAAACATTTTACTGTATTATGTTATTAAACAGATTAATTAATCAAGTTCTGCTCGTTTTTCGGCAAAATATAATAATATATTGCGTTGGTAAACAGTTGAATTTCGTCAATTTCGATCGTTTTTTTTCACATTTTTTTCAAAAAATGACGAATCTGCGAATATGGACGACGGATTGCGAAACTATAGGTAGTAAAAGATTGACGAGGAATCTGCGAAACGACGAATTTCGAGGTGTTCCTATATTGGTAATTTGATAATGGGTCAGTGTTCAAAATTTAAATCAAAATACACTATTTTCGGAACATTTCAAAATAAAAAAACTCTTCATGTAATAATATTTATTATTTTATATATACTATATGCTACAATTGACCCGCGGGTCAGAGGTTGCCGACCACTGGTCTAGAGCGTTACAAACCCTCCTTCGCCTTCACCGTTCATCCGCAGGAATTTTTTCTTTATATATACTCTAACTGTCGCCACGATTTAGATTTCTTTATATATCGATATGAACTCCGAACAGTTTACAATTGAAAAATCTGGTGAAAAGTGAAT
Source organism: Bathynomus jamesi (assembly GCA_023014485.1). Taxonomy (NCBI): domain Eukaryota; kingdom Metazoa; phylum Arthropoda; class Malacostraca; order Isopoda; family Cirolanidae; genus Bathynomus; species Bathynomus jamesi. The sequence continues at coordinate 214,885 of JAJOZX010004655.1, forward strand.
AAACGATCATTTAGAAAGTGTTGTGTATACATTACCTTTTCATGATAATATTGTAATAACCGACCGTGTATTCAAAAAGGCTTTTGAATCTATATGTTCAAAGATTAAGAATTATGAAAATGTTACTCACAATTCTTAAGTAAGAACAAAAATAATTCTCAATGAACTTAAGCTCTGTATGTCAAGTATAGAAAGCCGCCTACATTAAACTGGTCATTATTTCTAAAAGGAATTGGATGTACTATACAAAGCAATGAGAATGTAACTATTTCCACCATTATTTGCGAGTTCACTATACTAATAAAAATAATAATTTCTTACATATTAATAAATATTGTATGCAGATGTGTTTCTATTTACTCCTCACTCATTTTTAAGTTATGTCTATGTATGCATCCTAATAAGATGATGGTGAACCAGCATGGTTTGTGGTGGACGCAGGTCGGGAGTTCGACTCCCGATGGTGTAATATCACTGTTATGCCTAAGAGAGTGTTGTCGTGGAATCTATACTCTACATTCATAGTATGACATCACACACACACACACACACACATTATACATATTATTTTCAAGTTTAAGTCAGGTTAGTTAAATCTATAATCAATTTTCTACCTTCTTGGGGGATGGCACCCAATCCCCCTTAGCACTACCACTGGTACACCCGCTTGACACTACCCCATTACCCCAACCTCGCATCCTATCGCACTAAATGCAACGATACTACTTGTCAGTCTTTAAGATGTGTTTCTGTGAGCCATGTGATGTCAGTCTTTCTTCCATAAATCTTTGCAGGTATGAAATTTTGTTTATCGTGTGGTGTGGTTCGGTCTTAGCCCTTGAATATTTGCCAGAACTATATTTTTGTTTCCGGTTTTGCGTTGTCCTTCGAGTATTCCAAATCCAATTTCCTTCAGCGTCGCGTGTTTTTTTACTCCTATGGTCCTCCAAGAAAGCTACGTTTCTGGTTACCTGTTCTGGTAGTTTCTTGCTTGGTAACGGATCGGTTTGGAGGTTATAATGTTTCAGACCAACAAAGACCCTAGGATCTACTCATGGCTGGTCTACCTAACTGTGTTCGTAATTGTGTATTGTGTATGTCCTCTGTGGTGGCGGAGGGGACCTACAATTTTACGTGGGTCCCGAACCACAAGAACATAAGAAATTTATGTAAAAACTGCCTGTACATTGGCAACGACCAATTTTTACAAAACTAAATAATTATCAATTTAAAACTAGTTAATTATCGATTTAAAACTAAAGATAAAATCTCTGGATCCAGAGGATCAAGTCATAATAGACTACTATCCACAAATATGTTACACTCTATATCTATTTATAACCGACATGCAAATATATCAGATCCAAAGAATCCAGTCAATTTCATTACGGTATCCATCAATACTAGTACCTTGCCAACCAAAAATAAGTCACGATCCATGTCGATTGCGGACCAAGTCAAAATTTACCACCATATACATTACAATATATATATTTAGGAGGAAAAGTGTAGGTGTGGCTGTAAAGACTGTACAGTAATGTAGAAATGTGTGTGTACACTCATTTTGGGTCTCCCATTTAAAGGTGTTTGTGGGGCAAGTGAAGATCATGAGTTTTTCAATACCTCACTACTATGGAGGGCACCGCTCGGCAGAGGAATATCTTTAAATGGTGTGTGTAAAGATGAAGACATCATTCTTATAGAAAGTGCCAAACAACTAAATGGAGTAACATATTTCTGTGAAAGATGTATAACGGAAATAAATTCGTTTACGGTTTATAAAACAGAAAGAGATATTGAGAAAGCAGCAAAAGAAAAGAATATAAATGATGAGCAGGAAGAAACAGGAAAGGAAACGAAGAAAAGTGAAGCAGATACAAACATGTTACATGTCAAAATACGGACACACAAAGAAAGCGAAAATAATTACTGCAACAAAAGCATTAAAAGAAACACACGTAGATCAGTTGGAGAATATTAGAATGAATACTGTAGAGTAAATAGCGAAAAACAGGTGGGAATCACGATAATAGACTGAGGTTATCTCCGAAAAAGGAAATAAAACAAATAACAAAAACAAAGGCTCCTATTGATAATCTGGAAAAAACTATGCATATACTAAGCAAAGGGCTTTTACAGGTTCTCAGCTGTGTCAACTGTATGTGCTGAATGAGGCTTAGTAGCCGTATTGTGTCAGATTTACAGTGACCATTAGTATAATAGAAACTGCACATTGTAGGGAGCTCATATATATCTATACACTGTCCTTCCTTATATCTGCAAAAGCCTTTGCTTAGTATACGCATAGTTTTTTCCAGGCGGCGTGCAGCAAAACCCATCTGTTCATCCCTCCACACAATTAAAAAGTTGATTGGTAAATAAATGGGTACCCTGGGTAGCCTAGTGGTTAAGACGCTGGGCTGCTGGTGGGACGTGGTTCGGATTCCACTTTAAAAACTGTAGTTCTAAGGTGGAGTGAGAAGCTTGACTTTTGTCAGAATCAGAATAAATAACTCAGGCGAAAGCTAAACCAAGGTTTTATATATATATTATGAGATTACTAGCTAATATAACGAAGTTTCTAAGTTGGTTGTGATTAGTTTGGTGAGTTAATTTACAATAAGGGCTCTATATGTACACCATACTAATACTGTACTTAGTTATTGTATCGTCTGTCCGAGGTAATAAACTTATTACTTATATATAAGTAGGTGGCTCTTCACGTGGCAGTGTCTTTCTTCGCTTTTCCAAGACCTAATGACATTCTGCCACGTAAATAGGATAAAATTTAGATTAAAGCAGTTTTTTTTTATCTAATTACAGTTACAAGTTACTGTCTTAAATAAGTGACTAGTTACTAGTTACTTCAAAAGTTACTTTTAAATTTTTTCTTGATTTTAGCGAGCATCTGATCCTGATGAAAGTATTTTCTTTGACAAGTACTGTAATACTTGCCATGATTGTTCATTTGTTTCAAATTGAGTGTGATTTAACGAACGAACGACAAGAGTTTATTATATTAGCATTAGATATATGTTGTTAATAAACTTGCACTGTGTACAATATATACATCAAAGAAAGCTTGTAAAAAAAATTAACTATTAGCTGTTTGCCCTCACAGCAAAAAGCAACTGGTTGAAGTTACAAATATTCATGATTTTTGTAGCTAGTTACAATTACAATTACTCGGCTGGAAAATGTAACTAGTTGCCGTTAGAGTTACTAAAAAGTAACGATTACTGAGTAACTAGTTAAGTGACAGCACTGACTAAAAGTAAAGCTTAGGGGGTACTCGCACCATCTGTTGTAAGTACGATTTCTCCGATTGTCAAACCTAAACACTTTCATTCGCCATAAGGGACAAGTGCACGAGGATAGACACAGCCTCCTTGCCGGAAAGATTTTCTCTACTCTCGTGGTGGCACAATATCGCGAAGTATGAACGACTCAATATATCACTCGCTGCATAAACACCTTTCACAGCGGGAGACCCCAGCTGAAACTCGGCGACACTCAAAGAGTTAGCAGACACATACACAGGACAGACATCCAATTATAGAAAACACCCTCACGCACTTGCATGCCTTGTTAATATGTCGAAGAATAGAATAGAAAAATATTTTTTAGAAACACACAATTTCATAACAAAGAAGAAATGCACGGAAGGGATTAGATGAGTAGAGTTGCATTTCTGCCGATACAATTTTTTTTGCTTTTGGTTGCTTTTGCTTTAGTTCTTGTTTCTATATGTTCGAAGTGTTCCTGACGATGCCCAGTAGTTGATGTGCGATCGGCACAAGTATATTATCGGTTAGTTTATACAGCGTTGCTATCTAGTGTACGATCTCTGTGTTCATGGCGCAATTGTAGAGCTAGTTTATATATTTTTCTCTTTTCTGTAAAATTTCCTTGACTACTTTTCCAGGGTCAAGGTCTTTTTTTTAACCTTTTTCCGTATCCGCTTCTGGCGGGGAAGAAGTGGAGGGTAGGGAAAGAGCCTTATGCATTTCTATCCAGTTTTCTACTATTGCTAAAATAGTTAAAAAAAATGAACAGTTTAATTACAGGAACCTCCCCGAGTAGCCTGAAAGGTCTTTGAGTTTTCCTCTTGTCCTTGTAACTACTTGTAACTACTTGTAACTCTCTCTCTCTCTCTCTCTCTCTCTCTCTCTCTCTCTCTCTCTCTCTCTCTCTCTCTATATATATATATATATATATATATATATATATATATAGCTTAATTAGCTTTTATTGCTGAAATTTGAGAACACTGAAATAATTTATATGGAACGTTCTAAAATTGTTTACAAGATCGTCTTCATGAACATAACAAAATCTTGAAAGCCTGCATGAGAAACTGGAAACCCTTTTAGTAACGCTAAAGTGATTTCAAAAATAAAAAAATAATAATAAATGCCTTAAAAAACTAAAAGATTGTATTCCATTCAAATAACTTTTAATGGGAAAACTTTTTGTTTATGAGCGAGAATAACAACAGCCTTTGGAAATTTTTGTCGCCATACTACTCACAATATCGTGCTTTTATTTTGAGGATAAAACGTTAAATATTTATTTCGAAAATCGATTGAAACGGAAGAGAATACCTTTGGTAACCTTTGGTTAGTTTCCGTCCGAAGTGTTCATTCTGACGAAGGTTAAGCTTTTCACTCCACCTTAGACTTACAGGGGCGGACAAGACCCCCGTACAGAGACAGCAAATGAATGGGGGTGAAGAAACTGCGTGGAATCCGAACCACGCCCCACCAGCAGCCCAGGGTTTTAACCACTAGGCCACCCAGGGTACCCATTTATCTACCAACCACTTTCTTTATCATGTGGAAGGATGAGCAGATGGGTTTTGCTGCGCGCTGGCTGCCGTCACCGGGTCTCGATCCCGGGCCCGATGGATTCGTAGTCAGCGACACTAACCACTAGACCACCGAGGCGCCTAGAGCAAAATTTTTATTTTTTCCTTACTTAATTTCTCTTTTTTTTTATTTAACTTTCTTCCAAAGGTAAACAAAAGTGTTTTACTTCTAAAGAAATATTATAAAATTTTCATCTCCCACACTGAAAATTTTTAGCTTTTTGAATGTTCTCTGTATTTTTTTCCTCCTACTAACATTTGTTTTGGGAGAGAATGTAATTTACATGTTCATGTGCTGAACCAACAAGAGTGTGTGTGTGTGTATATATATATATATATATATATATATATATATACACTGTATATTATGCGTGAAGGAGGGGGCCAATGGCAAATGCCCGCAAATACGCCCCACCCACCCCGATAGAAGAGCAAGAAAGCCAAAATCAAGGTCCAAAGTTTACGATATGCTTGGACACTGCTTTTAAAAGATTGGAGGTCATAGACTGGGGAAAAGATGGATTAAAGAAGGTTGTTCCAGAGTTGAAAAGTTGAGTAGATGAAAGAGTAAGAATACCGATTAACCCTTGCGTTAGAGAGTTGGACAGAAAAGGAATGAGACTATGTCGAAAGTCTGGTACTGCGTGCTCTCCTTAAAGGAGGAGGCATACAGTTACAGAATTCAAAAGAGCAGTGTCCGTTATAATAGCGATAGTAAAAAGAGAGTGAGGCAACGTTGCGGTGAAGAGAGAGTGATTGACGGCAGTCAGTAAGAGGCGGGGAATTGATGAAATGAAAACCCTTTGATTCCACCCAGTCAAGTAGAGCTGTGTGGGGTTGAGCCACCCGACACATGAGAAACGTACTCCATACGGGGGCGGACAAGACCCCCGTACAGAGACAGCAAATGAATGGGGGTGAAGAAACTGCGAAGCTAGTACAGCACACCTAACCTCTTAGAAGCTGTTTTAGAAAGAGGAGATATGCAATATTTCCCGGAAAGATCACGAGAAAAGGAAACAGCAAAAATGTTAAGAGAAGAAGAAGGATTGAATTGTGTTATTGTTGAAGATAATTGGATAGTCGTGTGGAAGGTTGTGACGAGTAGACAGATGAAGAAACTGAGTTTTTGAGTCACTGAAGGCACAAGGTTTTCTCCGCCCCAGGCAAAGATAGTAGGAAGGTCAAGGGTCAGGTGCGCCTTAGCCATCTCACGCGAAGCATGGAGTATCTGTTTAGAGGGACGCTTTGTGAAGCGGGTGGAGAAGTGAAGAATGGAATCATCGGCATAGGAGTGGATAGGACAGAAAGTGTGGGTTAATAGATCATTGATAAATAAAAGGAAAAGAGTGGGTGACAGGACAGAGCCCTGAGAAACACCACTATTAATAACTTCAGGAAAAGAACAGTGGCAAAACATAGATGAAGGCACAGATAGAAGGATCAAAAGCTTTTGATATGTTTAGCGCAATAGCAAAGGTTTCATCGAAATCCCGAAAGGAGAATGACCAAGAGTCAGAGAGATATGCAAGAAGATCGCCAGTAGAGCGTCCCTTACGGAACCCACACTGACGATCTGAAAGAAGATTGTCAGTAGAGAGATATTTAAAAATTTTCCTATTAAAGACAGATTAAAAAACTTTAGAAAATCAAGAAATTAAAGCAATTGGACGATAGTTGGAGGGTTGAGAGCGGTCGCCTTTGTTTGGGACAGGCTGAATGAAAGCGAACTTCCACCAGGAAGGAAAAGAACCAGATGAAAGACAAAAACGAAAGAGTTTACGTCGGTACGGTGTCAGCACAGAAGCACAGAAGCATAGTTTTTGAGAACAACAGGAGGGACACCATCATGACCGTACGCCTTCCTAGAGTTGAGCTCAGATTGGGCAGAATAAACGTCTTTGGAAGAGATTCTTGTTTCAGACATAATTAAGTCCGAGGGAAGAGGAGATGGAGGAATAGCACCGGAATCGACCAGGGTTGAGTTGGAAACGAAAATTTGAGCGAAGAGTCCAGCTTTATCAGAAGAGACAGCAACTGAGCTATCAGAATGGAAAAGAAAAGGGAACGAAGAAATAAAGTTGTTGGAGAGGTTTTTGGCTAGGTGCCAGAAAGAGCGAGAAGAATTAGAATTGTGATAGGTTTTCACACGAAGGAATTTTTGGCAAGTCGAATAGCAGGTTTTTCACGATTCCGGGCAGAAATATAAGCAGAGGGAGAGTCAAGAGTTGGATGTCGAAGGTACCTTCTGAAAACCTCTTCTGTGTTGCGGTAGCATTAGAACAAAGTTAAACCAATTTTTTTTTGTTTTAATACTAGGAAAAGAATATGGAATGTACGTCTCCATGCCGGAGAGAATCACTTCCGTAATGCGCTGAGCGCACCTGGATTGGACCCGTTCACGGAATCAGCAATCATTCCATGGGAAATCAGTAAAAAAGGTTTTTGAACAGTACCGTACCATAGGTGGAGTTATTTGTGTATTTGACATTCAACTATTTTCTTGTGTTTCCACTTTGTTTTAAGGTTAGAATTTGAGGTTTGGGAAAATTTATCTGTGTTGTACATGTTGTACAACATAATAAATAATGCCAACACATCAAATTGAAGTCGATCAGCCAAATAGTTTTTGAACAAGGGGCATTTTACGATTAAAAAAAAACTATTTTGGGGGAGCCTTGAAAATCTTACTCCGCCCTTAGATTTTTGGCATAGACTACATTTTTACCATAGATGTAGCTCTATAATGTAAATATTCTCATGAAAGGATTTTCTGTATTTTTATATGTTTAGAAAAAAATTGATCTTTTTTTAAAAAAATTCAGTTTGAAAAAAATTAAAAAATGCTCGTTATAATTTTTTTTTATCTCATCAGATGTAAAAAACTGTCGACAAATGATTTACATTTTTAAGATAAACAAAATGACTTTTGAATCATAAAAATTGGTTAATAAATGTGAAAGAAGTAACATTTTGAAGAGTAAAGTCTTATATTTCACCAACATTTTGACATGTTTCTACGAGGAAAAAGAGCCCACCATCCGAGAAAAAGGGGATATAACACCCATTTTTATACTTAATATAGGCTTAAAAATTCTCACCGGACTTACTGAATAGTGGCTGAACGAAAGTATGTGAAAAAATAAAAATGTCGAAATTTTTCGACTTTTCCCAAAATGGAGTATCTTAAGGGAAATCCATTATCGGTAATGGAAAAATTTGAGAGCTCTGTTTAATGAAGGATTATATTGGAACAACTTTCATCCATGAGCGGCTAAGAATGGTGAGGATTATATTTTGTTTACATTTGCAAAGTCCAAAACTGTACCATATTTCATACTTTGAGTCGTAGAGGCAGATTTAAAGCTAAATTTAGGTAATAAAAGAATTATTTTTACGTGTATCTTTTATGTCCTAGAAAGTAAAAGAATTATCGCTCTCAATTTCATATTTAAATTTTATATTATCATGTTTATAGTCTATGAAATTAACATAAAAATGGCGAATTTAACTTAAACGCGGGTTTGAACTCTTGCGATAATTATATAATAATTATACAATATAGATTATATCTTTTTTTCTAATGTGGAAAAAATTAAAATGGCCAAATGTGGATATCAGGAGGCAGGGTCACCTTCCACCCCCCGTCCCTCAAGGAGATTTATAATAGGCAATTTGAAGCAACTTTTTGTATACAGTGTGAATCCAAGTTTAATTAAGGATTAAGGGGTTTCATATAAATATGGATTCTTTTGTCGAGAGGGGTGTTATCGAATGCGGGAATGACAGGGCAGTTATCCATAGTTGAAGAACTGTTTCGTTAATTTCAAGTGGTTATTTAACGAATAAAATGGGTCTTTAAATGGCCACTAACTGATCGCAAATTTTAATAATGAACGAAGCAAAAAAACTAATTTATATATATTGGTAAAGGCTAGTGGGTACGCGCATCAAGAGGTAGAGCGGCGCAGCCCAGCTCACCTTTCTAAAGTTGAAAGAGTGGCTCCTCTTAAATGAAGTGAGAAGGCGGGAAGCGAACCCGGACACGGCGAGGGTATATATATATATATATATATATATATATATATATATATATATATATATATATATATTGTGTGTGTGTGTGTGCTGCTAAAGATTGTATGTCGGAGGGAAGCACAGTCACATCGGAAAACGACGTTTCATTTCAAATAGACCAACCATAAACATTACAAAATTATTCTATAATTATTCATTAAACTTGTTAATTTAATTTAAAACTAGTTTACGTTATTACGCAAGGTAATTAATATGTTAAATTCTTTCATATGTGAAGGAAATGATGCAACAATTGCATTATTTTTGTCGCGAAACATTTTTTGAGTGCTCCTCTTTTTAGAATGGGCTCACCATTTAATGTTTATTGAATGCAACTCTAAATGTCCAAGTAAACATAAGACGTATACGAAATGCTGTATGATGATAGTAGCAATGCCTATACAGTATACATATATGCGTATCTGTTAATTTTGTGAAAATTCTATCGCTTCAGTATATGATTTTAAAATTTCTAATTAGTGTATATTAAGTTTAATGTCCTATAAATATGATTAGAATCACTAGTATTTTTCGATACTATAATTACGAAATCTATAAACTACAACGTTTGATTTGAAAGTCGGAATCTTTACCAATATAAACTTCAGAATTACATAGAGCGTAAAATGGTTTCCATCACTGTGTTTTCAGTTAATAAAGCTCAAACTCAGTGTTGGGATTGCGAAATAAGGATTTATTAGAAATATGACTTATAATAAGAATTGTTACACGATTGGAAAATATAAGTTAGCATATAAATTTCACGTAGATCTCACACTCAGAAGAATTTAAAAAAACAAGGACGGGACTTTTGGCACGAAGTCAGAAGAATGGGTTTCCACGCGTTCGCACTTGTAATATTGTTTAACCAATAAACAATGGGAATATCAGTCACAGGATGCCCCACCTCCCGTTTCGTCCAATCCTGTATTCATAAGCAGTTTTAGTTTTTAAATAGCATTTGATTTAAATAATTTAATCTTGTCAAATAGGTAAATTAAGTTAATTAAATACTATAAAACAGAGAGGTATTTGTAAAACCCATAAAACAGTGTATGTAAAAGTTGTCTCTAAGTTCCAGGTTTATAAGGGAAATGGACAAATGATTGTTTCTCCAATGTGATATGAAACTCTGAAGTGCAGAAAGGAGACAGAGGACACGGCGCAGATGGAGAATGAATCAGGCAGTCGAGGACAGGCCACCAGAGAGATAACTGTGACAGTCCATCAGGGACAGTGTGATAAGCCATTAGTTAGAGGAAGCAGAGTGGAGCGTATTAATCAAACACGTTCCGGACGCTGCAAGGGAATTACCTTCAAAATTATTAAAGTTCACTTTCAGTCAAGATACTGTTTATATATATATATATATATATATATATATATATAATATATATATATAATATATATATATATATATTTTCTAACATTTGTTTCATATTTGCGACTTAAGTATATTATATTTTTGTACAACGTGTTTCATACCTGACTGTGACTTATATGTGGTGCAAGTAATGACCACAAGTGGATCAATGAAATTGTCTAAACAATTATTGTGTGGGGACTAGCGACGCCGTCCTTAAGGAGCTAACCTATCCTATCGAGTAGTCATATCGTTTCCAGTAATTGTGGTAAACCTTTGGTAAAAAATGTAATAATCAGAACGTTGCGTAAAACGGTAGGCTCAGGCTCCAATCGAGGCCGTGGTTGACATCCGGTAAACTCAAAGCCTACTCTCTATGAGATAGGCTTAAATGATACTTTCGACATATGCTGAGAGGCCTAACCCAAGCTAGGTTTAAGGTTAAGCTGGGCTTCGCTACCAAATTCGTAATCATGTAACCCGAGTAAAGTCCTCATTATTTCGCAAATTTACAGGTGTAACAAGAGGGTAACTGGGGGACAACCCTTCATCAGAACTGGAAATTAGTTTTTTTTTTTACCTGAGAATTTATGTTCCGTTATGAAGTAGCCGCGGGATGTTTCTTGTGACGTTTTAGTGGTGAATTTTAGTAAAAAAATTTCGAGTGCGTAACATCACATAGAATACTGTAGTTTTTTGTAAATAAAATCTCTCTCTCTCTCTCTCTCTCTCTCTCTCTCTCAGCACACATATATTATGTTAGTTTATACAACGGTGCTATAACAGTAGTGAACGATTTATATGCATGTATAGCGTAATTGTAAGGCTAATTTATGCATTCTCTTTCCTGTAAAATTTCCAAGGCTACTTTTCCAGGGTCAAGGTATTTTCTTCAACCTTTCGAAAAAAGAAATTATTATTATTATTATTATTGTACAATACATGTAAATATTCTTAGTCAATTAATATTGTTCGCCCTTTTATTCATAAATCTAAGTAATTGGTAACGTTGCTGGTATATATATATATATATATATATATATATATATATATATATAATATAATATAATATAATACTGTAATCGTACATTATCTAATTTAGCTCAGTCCTTACTAAAAAGTATGCAAGAATTAAAAACTAAGCTGAATATCCATTACAAAAATTAATTTAAACGACAAATGCAAACTTAAAATTAAAATTGGGTAAAAGTTAATAATAATGGACGATGTTTGGTTTAATTAAAAAAAAAAAAAATAGTTAATAAATTCCAAATAGCCTTTTATGCCATGAATAAGTTAATTTGGTAATTAGAAATTGTAAATAAGTCTATAAATAATAGATGGGATTAGTTCGTGCAGCGTATAAACTCGTTACATATTTAGTTATTTGGGCGATATTAGCCGAAATCCATATTGGTCTCCAAATAAATCTAATCTAACCTAACCTACCTAACCTAACTTACGAAACACTTACATGTGGTTATATGCTCTGTTCAGTGATTTATTTGAAACCCAATATGGATTTCGGCTACTGTAATTAATCGCCCAAATATCTAAATATCTAATAACTATGGGCTACACGAACTAGTCCCATGTTTAGCATGAGAAAGCAAAAATTCTAAGGTAATTACTCTAACCCAGTGGTTCTCAACCTTTTTTAGTCCAACACCCCCTTATATCCATCAGTATTTGCTGGTGCCCCCTCAAAAATAATAATATAACAGGATAAGCGACTTATTAATAGAAGGCAACAATTTTACAGTTTCCTAGCACCCCCCTAAGATTCCCAAACGCCCATTGGAGGGGGGGGGGCGGTGGCGACCACATTGGGAACCACTGCTCTAACCTAACCTAAAAAAACCCACTTACAGGTGGTTGTATGCTCTATTAAAAGTCTAATAAGCAATTTATTTTTTAAAATAAAACAAAATAATTGCCTCCTACTGTTAACCTTAGCTTTAAAATTGTTACACCTTCAAAAATATAACCATTAGAGAAAAAAAAAAAAAATATCTCATTTCCAAAAAGTTTCAAATTTTTCCCGGATCTTAATTAGAGGTGAAAAGAAGTTTTTGTCTTTTAAGTGGATTTGAATTTATGTGAGAAAATTCCAATGGCACTTTGAAGGAAGTGGAGGGTGGGTAGAGAACCTTATGCTTTTCTATTCAGTTTTCTACAACTGCTAAAATAATTTTAAAAAAATACTCTAGTTTAATAAGGGGAACTTTCCGGGTGGATCGAAAGCTTTGAGGCTTACTCTCATTCTCGTAACGCTCTCTCTCTCTCTCTCTCTCTCTCTCTCTCTCTCTCTATTGAACTGATAAATCCTGCATGGATATTCAAAAACAGTGCAAAAGCAATATATATATATATATATATATATATATATATATATATATATATATATATATATATTATATATATATATATATATATATATATATATATGTGATCATAAATTTTGTAAACTAAATGTGTGAATACGAGATAATTTTCTATAGAAACCAGATTTTTTTTTTTGGTATTTTATACCTCCTTGTTCCTCGAAAGAATTCGTGTAATTCCAAAATGATTCCTTTTTTCATCTTCCTCCATTTAGTCCATCAGCGATAATCTCCTACTTTTTCTCAGTGTATTTACCATCCTTTTTTATTTCCCAAGTGTTACTGGGTTGGGGAGGAGGTAAAATGAGATGCAGTAGTTTGAGGTCGGGGAAATTTGTCGTCAGGGTGAGGGAGTAGCTTCTCACTAGCTCCTCAGCAATGATTATTCGTGAGGGAAATCACCACGCAACATTTTTTATGAAAATAAATAAAAATGGGATGTTTATTTTTATATTCCTTTTGCAACATGCTCGAGTTTATGGGAAAACGTCTATTTCTAATTTGGTTTTTGGCCGCAAGTTTTGAACGAGCGCTCGGGAACTTATTTTATATATTTTTTGCAGCCATCAATTCGTTCTTTACAACGTTTTCGACAATAAGGAAATTCTTTAGAAGGCTACAAATTATATTTATCCTTCTGTGTGAGCTAAAATAAAGTCTTTTCGCCTAAAGTCTGTTCTAGTTATCTGCGAGTTCTGTTCTTTCAAAACACTCCCACACATTCCAAAAATGACCATCGTGCAAGCTTTCCGGGCATGTTAAAAAAAACACTCTCGTAGGCGAGTCACTAACCCCGAGGGATTCGGACATTAGTGGAGATAAGGCAAGTTGTTTACGGGTTGTTTGCTTATCGAAATGATGAGGAAAAAAGTGGTAAAATATATAGGTCGAAAAACGAGGAACAAAACTGAAAATGGAAAGCGGGACTACGATAGAGAAAGAATAGATTGATCCCATGGAAGGGTATATACACCAACATTTTTACATCCAATTTCGTTCTAAACCAGTGTTGGTAACAGTGGTAGTACTTAATAAACTTTAAAACCAACACTCGCAAAGAGATAGGGGTAAAAGGATTTGCGTCGAACTCGTGGAGCCCATTGGTTAATTCACCCAATTTTTCCTCGCGTGACTCAAAATCGTGGAACCCATTACTGTACTTCTCTTTAGGATTTACAGTTTAGAATCTTCTCTTTTACGTGTAACGTTTACAAACTCAATATTAATTTAGATATTTATATTAATTTTAAAGTTGCCTACCAAAATTTCGAAACAGAATTGTTTAAGTTGTAAACAGAAGCGCGCTTAAAAAGGATTGTCGGAAATCCATTTTGAAGCTTTTCAAATTCTAAATTGAATTTAAAGAATAAAGCGATTTAATTAAATGAAATTATCAAAATGTTTGCCTCATTTTTGGTGTTTTATTAATGTACGGGATGGACGTAAAATTATATATATATATATATATATATATATATATATATATATATATATATACAGGGTGTTCCATAAGTCCGGTCTCGTGGAAAATTTATTTTAAATTAACTAAAACAAATGTTTACTTTGATGTCTTGTTTTGGGACCTTTTTTTTTGCAGATAGAATAAAACTCAATGACTGATATGGAAGTGAGTTACACTCCTCAGAAAAAGGCCTCCGCCTTTTCCTCAGGAGTGTAACCCACTTTCATATTAACCATTGCGTGTTATTCTACCTGCAGCAAAAAAAAAGTCCCCAAACACATCAATTTGAACGTTTGTTTTAGTTTTAATGTATGACTTTTGTAAATTTTATTTAAAATAAATTTTCCTATGAGATCAGACTATGAGACACCCTGTACATATAAGAGCATCGATTATCCGAAAACCGATTATCCGAAATATTGATTATCCGAAATGCTCCTCAGTCACCAATTCCCTAATAACCGGTTTTTTTTCAGTCGTCTTGACAGTAAACAGTGTGTGTGTGTGTGTGGTGTGGTGTGTGGTTCTAGAGATGTGGGAAAATGTACCGGCAGTGACCCTACGGAGAGCTTGGGGAAAACTCTATCCAGGAAGTGACTTAGACTCGGACTCTGATGAATCTAACACTCAACCAGTTTCTTTAGTTCAGCTAGTACAGGGCTGTCCCACTCGCTGCCCTCAGCAAATTTGTTTGCGGCCCTCGATTAAGTCTCCAAAATATTAATGTGCAGAACTAGCCGAGGAACTTCGTGAAGGCGCAGATTTTTCAGTCTTCGCTACCAATATAGACACGTTTTGAAGGAATTTAAAAATAGTTTCACAGGCTTTAAAACTACGAAGAATAACATAACCTTGTTTAGCAATCGACTCGGAGCAGAAATTGCGAACCAACCTTCTCAGTTTCTGCAGTTGGAACTGTGTGATTTACGGGCAGACCCCTTTTTCAGTGGAAGGGCGGTAAAAGGCGGGGACTTCTCCAGACTTTTGCTCCAAGAACGGTATCCAAACTTAAGAGGCTTTGGATTAAGGATGTGCTCTATGTTTGGAAGTACTTACTCGCGTGAGAGCGTCTTTTCCTACATGAAATTTATAAAGTCTCCTTATCGTTCTTCCTCAACAAATGAATCACTGTCACGCTCGTTGAGACTCGCTACAACCGACATAAATGTGGACATACCCAGCTCTTGGTGAAAGAGATAGATCGTCCTCAATGCTCACTAATTATAACTTAATAAATCTAGTGAAAGTAGAGAGATGCGAAGTTAATAAAGATGTAAGGTATTGTAAAATGTTTTTATTTTAGTTATACAACCGCACAATCTTTAATTTACATTAATTTTTAGAGTGTGACCCCCTGGCAGATACCTCAGGAGCAATGTAGCCCCCTTGAGGCTACAGTAGAAGTTGGACAGCCGTGAGTAGTACATGATATTTCAGGATTTTACGGGTGCTCTGCTGAAGACATAGATCGGTGGTTACAACAGTCGAGGGTGATCTAGGCTGCAACTACTGACTGAGGATGAGATTGTGATGTCAATGCAAAATGAAGAGGAAGAATTGCCAACACTCCGAAGCTTTTCAAGCCCTAGATACAGCACTTAAGTGGTTTGAATTACAAGAAGAAGCTGACAGGATGTCTCTTCTTTCATGAAAGAGAATCCGTGATTTAGCAGCTGCAAAAAGACTCGAATTTAGAAAAAAAAAATGACTGCCTTTAATTAAATTTTTGATTAGACACTAAGTATGTACGTACATATGTTTAAACACCACTGTATAATAATACAGTAGAGATTTTAACAAATACATTACTGTACCGTATAGTTCCATTTATTCTCTTTTCTTCTGTAGACCTTGTTCCTCAAAATGAGTACTGTACAGTGCTGATTATCCAAAAAAAATCGGTTATCCGAAATGGTTTGGTCCCAATTACTTCGGATGCTCTCTCTCTCTCTCTCTCTCTCTCTCTCTCTCTCTCTCTGCATATATATAAAATGGTTCTCCATCAAACGAGTGCAATCAGAATCAATTTGTCATTTATACATAGTTAAAAACTCGAATTGTTACTTTAACTTTTATCCATATTCGAAATTGAATTTTATTTGTTTTATTAAATTAATTACAGTTGCAATATATAATGGATCTTATGAGTGACAAGGTACTAGTATTGATGGATACCGTAATGAAATTGACTGGATTCTTTGAATCTGATATATTTGCATGTCGGTTATAAATAGATATAGAGTGTAACATATTTGTGGATAGTAGTCTATTATGACTTGATCCTCTGGATCCAGAGATTCTATCTTTAGTTTTAAATCGATAATTAATTAGTTTTGCTAAATTGGTCGTTGCCAATGTACAGGAAGTTGTTACATAAATTTCTT
Organism: Bathynomus jamesi; assembly: GCA_023014485.1. Taxonomy (NCBI): domain Eukaryota; kingdom Metazoa; phylum Arthropoda; class Malacostraca; order Isopoda; family Cirolanidae; genus Bathynomus; species Bathynomus jamesi. The sequence continues at coordinate 231,422 of JAJOZX010004655.1, forward strand.
ATGTTCTTGTGGTTCGGAACCCACGTAAAATTGTAGGTCCCCTCCGCCACCACGGAGGACATACACAATTACGAACACAGTTAGGTAGACCAGCCATGAGTGGATCCTAGGGTCTTTGTTGGTCTGAAACATTATAACATTATAACATTATAACAATATATATATATATATAATATATATATATATATAATATATATATATATATATATATATATATATATATATATATATATATATTATACAGGATGTTTCAGGAGGAAAGGTCAATACTTCGGGAGGTGATACTATCGGTCATTGTGAGAAAAAAAGTTCATATGAACATGTGTCTAATTCTGAATGGTTACGGAGATAGAGCTGTTTGAATCTACATATACAAAAGCATTGTTAATGGTAATCAAGAAAGAGAAACCAATTACTGTTTCTAACATTTAATGTTTAAACATTGGCATTTTGAATGGTATCAGATACAGAAATGACAAATTTGTTACAGTTTACAATACGTTTTCAAAAATCCCACCGTCAACCTCAATGCACTTTGCCACTCGTGTGCGAAGATCGCGTGTTGTTCGTCTGAGTTGATCTTGACGTTCCTTTATGCGGGCAGCAGCATCCAAAATGCGCGCGAGCAATTCGTCTCGTGTATCCACCTTTCTTTTGTAAACTTGACTTTTCATCCACCCCCACAAACAATAATTAATCTAACGGAGAGAGGTCTGGAGACCTTGGTGACCATTGAATGGGACCACCGCGGGGGGAGGAAGAGCTGCGCGCGCATCAGATTCAAAGAGCTCTATCTCCGTAACCATTCAGAATTAGACATGTTCATATGAACTTTTTTTCTCACAATGACCGATACTATCACCTCCCGAAGTATTGACCTTTCCTCCTGAAACACCCTGTATATATATGTGTGTGTGTGTGTGCGTGTGTGCGTGTGTGTGTGTTTTGGGCTTTTTAATCATAGGCTCAACTTAAACCTATATTTAATTTAATGTTTTTTAGAAAAAATACCCATTGAAGTGGCTGCGTGCATTGGTTTTCTTCTTACTCTGTCTCCGCAAAGAGGGTTATCTTAATCGGCTTGTTTCTCCTTGCCTTTATGATTTGTTGCCCCGAATTTTTGGACAATGAGATTAACTTTATCAAAGATGGTTTCGCTGAATTGGGTTATCCCCTCGCCTTTGTAGACGAGGATTTTAAACTTAATAAGAAAAAATTTGACAGTAATGTTTCGCAAATATCTCGGGAACAAAATGTACTTTAGTTTTACCTACTTAATGTGATTTGACGAGAGTATTTAAGTAATTCGATTAATCTGGTTACTAAGAAATTTCTTTTCGCAACGACAAGCCTAAGTTTGCCTCTGATAATTATATAATTTATAGAAATTTCACGCGGAAACTATCACAAAGTTTACATCGGAGAAACTAATAATTTTGCTGACAGAATTTCTAAACATAAATAGTCTTAGAACCGGCGACCCTAATTCGACCTTACATCAGCATACGACTATCTCAGATCATTTTATTAATGCTAATAATTCGGCCTTACAGTTACGTTTAAAAGATAAAAAAAAAGAAATTGACTGAATCATTTTTAATTGAAAATGTTGACCTTTATCATTTTATTAATAATGATAAAGGTCGTTTTTATATCGATCCATTTTTAAATCAAATTTTAACCCGAGTCGCTCTTCTTAAATCTTTTCCGCACCACTTTCCTGAGGTTCATTGTGTCGTTCTTTCCATGTAACTTTTATTAAAATTTATTTCATTTCAGTCTTTTTGCCTGAACGAAATGAAGAGGAGTAGATCTCTCCGTGAAGCTTCGTAATTTTTAAGGCTTTTAGATTTTATTTTTAATTTGGGATTTTTAACATATATTACACAGTTTCCGTGACTAAGGGCAGGTCCATGATCACGCATCACTTTCGAGTTCACAGTTAAAATTTAGTATAACCCGCGGATGGGTGGGTGGTGCAGCAGCTGCTGCCACTGACTGGCCTTGCGCGCCACTACACATAGTATTATCCTAGTACAATATAATATACAATTAAATAGTTTTACTCTACACAAACCGTGAAGATATGGAACCCACAAGAGCGCATATGTAATCTATAAATGCGCGGAGAGACACTGAGTGAGGCCTGTTGTGAGGGGCTGGCGGCGAGAAGCAAGCCGTGGATGTAAACACCGCGCCAAATCACGGTTAATTTGGTGTCATGATCATAATGATTACGATTAGTAAATCACGGTTAACTCCATTCATGGTTGAGTGAAACACTGATAACCGCGTGAGTACTTTTAATCTATCAATCTATCTATCTAGCTCTATCTTGTTCAAAAACCAGTATATAGCAAATTCATTAAGTATTTCCAATGTTAAATCGGTTTCTTTTACTTTTTAATATGAATGAAGTCGTGAACTTAAACAAAAATGAAACTTCAAACGTTTATCATGTTCTTAACGGAATGCGGTTGATTACTTTCCAATCCAAGATTTCTCGCCGACGTATTTTAACAAAATTCTTAAAGTAAAATTCTCATTTTTTCAAATTGATCTCTCTCTCTCTCTCTCTCTCTCTCTCTCTCTCTCTCTCTCTCTCTCTTTCTCTCTCTCATTCGAATTACAGTATATTTCATGGTGTTTCATTACGAAAAATTCCTTATTAAATTTTTTTCGGAATCGTACCTTTTAACGTCTGACATCATTCCAGGTACCAAACCCTCCCAGTCGAATTAACTCGAAAACCGACGATTTTCTCGGATGGGAGACATCACTGATATGTTTCGTCTTATTTATTTATATTGAATCTACCCTAATATAAGCTAATTTAACATAACTTCAACTAGGCCTAAACATGTACGAGTATACTGTTCGAACAGACAGTTTCTAGTGATTGTCATGGCTGTTCAAAGGAAATTCGATCAGGAAGGAATATCTTGTATTCCGTGCAAAGTTGGCCGATGTTAGGCCGCGTTTCCATCGAACCCCCACAGACCCGCGCAGACCCGCACAGACCCGCATGGATCCAGACGGACTTTTTCCGACTGAATTTTTCCGTGGAAAAAGCGTTTCCACCAAATCCGGAAAATAACAGAAATTATTTTTAGTCGGAATCACGCACGTGTGGTAAAAGGAAGTGCTTTCGGTGGTATGCTGTCAAAACGCAAAAAAAACTGCTCTTCCTCTGGTAGTGGAGAAAAAAGGCACAAATGCAGGGTGTGAAACGTCAACATCGGTACTGGATCCGCATCTATATTTAAGCTGAGACCTACTCTGGAAGAATACCATCACTCGTGTCAAATTCAGGAGGACGATGAAAAGTGTGGACTGCCTTCGTATGAAAGTCAACGACCTTCCAACTTTTGTTCCATCAGTGCTCTGCTGAGTTACAGAGATAGACACCCCTAAAGAAGATTCTATTATTGAACATCTACAAACCAACGAATTTAGCAATGGGAATCAGAAACAGTTTTATGGCATATTTTGGATCGCCAGTTGATTCTTTGCCCTGCCAAAATTAAGCTTGTGACACTTCTAAATAAACAAACAAAACTAAAATCATTTTATTCCCCTTACCAACCATTTCTGCGGCACATTCCATCCATAACACGCGAACAGCCGTACTTGGGATTGCTTTTAGTATAGAGAACTTCTCTTCTGCACAATAATGATAATATTTTCGTCGTCCATTTTTTCCGCACATTGATGGAGCACCCGCAAAAAAAAAGGGCAAGCGCCATTAAGTACATGATGGCGTTTGTGTGTGTGCCAGTGTATGTTAGTGCGGAGCTGGTAGAAACAGCATGTCCGAAACTCACTCAATTTAAATGAGTTCTCAGTTACACAGATTTTTTTCTGTCAGAATCCGACTAAAAATATTTGTCTGTGCGAGTCTGTGCGGGTTCGATGGAAACGCGGCCTCATACATTTCGAAATATGAGCTTATTCAGTTGACTTTGTTCCAGTAATTCGATTCGCTTATATATATATATTAGTGATGTAGCGGATGTCATTTTTTTCACATCCGCGGATGCGGATGCGGATGAGGATGTTTGATTTCAACATCCGCGGATGCGGATGCGGATGTCTACATTTTCGTTATTTTTAGGATATATTCGAGATTTGTTGTGTTTAACGTATATAATAAGTTATTATATAGAGAGAGCTGTAGCTATAATGTAGTATAATTGATTAATTGTACAATAATTGCTGTACTTTTCTCTGAACAGATAAAATAATATCAAGCATCTAACTAATATAGAAATCAATTAGCGAATTCGTCTGCAAATAAATTCGTTATATTTTGTTGAGTTTCAGCCACAATTAGAAACCATAATTGTGTTACCAGGATGCGGGACGTGAACCCAACTCAATGCACCCCACCGACCTCTTTCCCAATCTCCACCCTTATAGAAAGAGATCTTTAATTAGCTTGATACTATTTATATTAAGTTTAAAGTTTTATTAGGCATATTTATAAATGAGTAATTAAAATAAAGTAAACTAAGATGTTCATCGTTTAATGTTCAAACTTAATTATAGGAAAGTTATGCTTAAGGAACATTATTTTTTCTGCCTTTTCTGCTGCCAGTCTGTTTCTCTTTTCATCATATATTAATCCAGCACTGCTAAATAATCTCTCGCTTGGTACGTTTGTTGGAGGACAGGCTAAATGTTTCCTCGCAAGTTTACTCAAGTATGGATAGATATTCTGCGTATTTTTCCACCACTAATAGGATTGTCACATGCAGCCAGGCGTTTTTCTTGGTGATTAGCTCTCGATCATTTTTACTACATCTTTTGACATCGCGTAGGTCTCGTCATTGCTGCTTGACTCAAGAAACTGAGAGACAGATTCTGTGATAGATTTGCTTGTTGAAGGTGTTGGTTCTGTCACTGAAACTTTTATTCTTTGGTGGGTGCGAAGCGACAGATTCAAGAGATTGAAGCTCTTCAACTGCTTTGCCAAGTGATGATTTAACTCGTTCTAATGTACTAGGTGAAAAATAACTTAGCTTTGTAAACGTGGATCTAAGTAGGTGCAAGAGAGTAACTTCATACAAGAACAGCCTCTCGTCTTGTCGCTTGCATCACTTTTGCGCACAATGAACTAGTTCTATTAATATAGTAGAATTTGATAATTTCCGCTTATTAATGACATTTTATCTCAACGGTCCACATCCGCACGACATCCGCAGTCCAAAGTGCGGATGCGGGTGCGGATGCGGATGCGAGAAAAGTGCGGATGTTCCGCGGATGCGGATGCGGATGCGGATGTGACCTACATCACTAATATATATATATATAGTGGATTTAATTATCCCAGAAGAGTTCCTTGTTCCATGCACTGTCTGTGTGTATCATATATATATATATATATATGTTACAGTAAGATTGTGAAATTAGTGATTTTATGAAATACCTGAAATATCAGTAACTTCCACTTTTTGCATCATGGTATAAATTACGCGAAATTACTGAAAATAGCAGGGATTTCATGAAATCACTGGTTTCACAATCTTACTGTAATATATTATATATAGATATATACCTGTAAGCCTGTCAACCTGTCAGATCTTCCGCGCCTCGGTGTCTGTGCATGGAGGTTAAGTTGGTGGCCCCCCCTCTAACCTTGACTTCTCCATCTCACATAACCATATATTATATATATATATATATATATATATATATATATATATATATAATATATATATATATAGCTTTAATAGGTGTGGCACATTACTTTTTTCGAGGAATCTTTAAGATTGGTTCGAATATAAGATTGAAAATCGAATCTCGAATCTCATCTGGGCTAAAGGTGTTTAAAGTTTGAATTTTCATATAGGAAATCCATTTTTTTAGATATATTTTATTTGCGGCATATATATATATATATATATATTATATATATATATATATATATATATATATATATATACAGGGTGTCCCGAATTAACTATCTATTTCAATGAAATCGGACAAATTTTTTAAAACACACTTTTATTTATGTTTATCATGTTTATATGTGTTAAAAATGTATAAATTTCTAAATTTTTTTCATAATTTTATTTTCATATTTTTCATAGTTTTATTTTCATTCTCTTTCAGAACCTATTAATAATGAATACACAAGAACGCATCTTGTTGTAACATCCCGTATCAAAGCCTTTTTCATCAGTGTCGAACGCAAGATTCTATGAACTGTTGTCTTGGATATGTTGAGTCTTCGACCCGGCCTCCCTAACCGAAGTTGTTGGTTCATCCTCAAACAATTGTCGTACCTGTTCGGTACTGTTACGTGCTGTCCTTGGGCGTCCTCTTCCCACCTCGTCGTGTACGGATCCAGTTCTTTTAAATTTGTTCACAAGTTCACGAATCGCTTTGTCTGTAGGACCGGTTCTGTGGAATCTTCTTGTAAATTTTTCTCTGATTTCATTACATTGCATTCCTTTGATACGGGATGTTACAACAAAGATGCGTTCTTGTGTATTCATTATAATAGGGTTCTGAAAGAGATGAAAATAAAACTATGAAAAACTATGAAAAAATTATGAAAATAAAATTATGAAAAAATTTAGAAATTTATACATTTTTAACACATATTAACATGATAAATATAAATAAAAGTGTGTTTTTAAAAAATTTGTCCGATTTCATTGAAATAGATAGTTAATTCTGGGACACCCTGTATATATATATATATATGCTATAATGTTTCAGACCAACAAAAACCCTAGGGTCCACCAACCGTGTTTGTAATTGTGCATGTGCATTGTGCACGTCCTCTATGGTGGCGGAGGGACCTACAATTGTACGTGGGTTCCGAACCAAAAAAACCTTAATTTTACTACCTTAAACTATACCCAATCTATCAAATATGCATCTAATCGATTTTTAAACATATTTATAGACGTGCTACTCATTACTTCTATCAGCAACTATTCCAGCTATTTACTATTCTATGCGTAAAAAAGTTTTTGGCCACTGATATATATATAATATATATTATATATATATATATATATATATATATAATACACACACACACACACACACACACAGATATGTGTGTTTCTACCTCGTGGTGTACGGACGTTTTTGTTCCGCTCTGTATAATATCGAAATAACTAGTGTTTACAAGTTTAGCGGTAAATTCTATCTTATACCAGTGGGTGTATTAAATACCAGTGAATTCGCGATAATAAATTATTAAGTGATAGCCGGTGGCATATAGCTTGCACAAAGAAAAAAAACATCAAATTGAAACATAAATTTAAAACACTTCGAACGGAAAAACAGCTCTGAGATTGTACACTAGGCCTAAGAGGGAAAAAAGGTCAGTGCCATAAAACGAAGGTCGAGTTATCGAGAGAAATTTGATAAGCGAGAGAGGAAAATAAGGAGAAAATGGCAAAACATACGAAGAAATGTGTAATTGCGGGAAAGTCAGAAAATTGAATAAAGCCAGATTATGTGTAATGGAATGTGCAGCATATCAGCTCTGCGATTGCAGAAATGAAGCAGACCAGACCTCGGGCTTAAACTGCATTCTGTGCAGTACCTTTAAGCACTACGAATGCATGAACTTAGATAGAAAAGACAGGAAAATGGTAGATAGAATAAATAACAAAATCATAAGCCTTTGTGGTTTCTTGTGCGTCAAGTGCATGGAAAACATAGAAAATTAGTACAGAGGGGAACACAAAATGTTGAATAGAAGAATCAAGTACAGCAGTTTTACCGACAGAAAAAACAGGAAACGAAAACGCCTGCACAACCGAGAAGGAAAAAGAAAACACACTACAGGGAGGGGCGAAAGCAGCCTCAGATAAAAAGGTACCCACGGCAGAAGAGGGAGATCGAAATACACGCCGAAGAAAACAACCCACACTGAGTAGGGAAGAAGTGGTGGCGGAGCAGAAGAAGGAAATCGAATCACAAAGACTCAGAGGGAATTTAAACGACGGGCCATATGCGAATATTATAAAATAGGTGCGTGCAAATATGGCTCAAACTGCATATACAATCACCCTACAAAATGCTTCTATATGATGAGGAATGGGAAGTGCAGGTCCAAACTACAACTTTTTTCACCCTCGTATGTGCAGACAGTCAATTACTGAGAAAAAATGCCTGAACATAGAGTGCCCGCATTTTCACATAAAGGGTACGCAAAGAAGAGAACGGGAAAGAACAGATCATATTCGACATAGAAGAAATAGCAAGAGTAATGAAACATATTTTTTAGAAGAAATGAGGATAATAAAAGCTCAGCTTGCCCTTCTAACAAGGAGAGACAGAACGCCGCAAACATATGCACCACAACATTACGCACATCACCCTCCTATTCAACACCACCCACCAATAATACAACAACAACAGTGGTATCACGGGCCGCAACCCCAATACTCCCAAATGCAGCGGCCCAACCAATAACACCAAACAGGAACCGACATCGACCAGGAAACGACCATCATTTAGGAAATCGAACACGAAGATTAGAAACCCGGTAAATGTATTATACACAAATATACAAGGCCTCTATACGGACCATGCAGACTGCAAATTACAATACTTGCAAAATTTAGCTACGGAAACCAGCATAGATATCATATGCCTAACGGAAACACACTTACATAAGTGCGAAAAAGGCTGTGAAAACTGCATCGAGAATACTGAAATAGCATTGCTGGACTACAACATATACAGAGCAGATAGAGTGGCTAGACGAGGAGGAGGGTGTTGTATCTACGTGAAAAACACTTACACATGTGAAGTGAGGGTAAAGAAATCAAACAGCACAGTTGAAGTTATTATATTAGAAGTAAAAGAACTGAACCTAACCATTATGAACATCTACAGACCACCAAACACCACAAAAAGTGAATTCCAATTTGCTACAAATGAAATAGAAAACATATTAAAATTACTTGAAACTCCAGCAACAAATATTCTAATTTTCGGAGATTTTAATTTCCCATTCATATCATGGAAGAAAAATGACGAAGTTATATATGTTGAGAAGTTTCATGGCAACATTACTAAAGATGACAGAACCCAAGCAACAATGCTATTAGATATTATGGAACATTACGCCCTTACCCAGGAAATCTGTGAAGCCACGAGAAAGGAGAACGTTTTGGATTTAATCTGGACAAATAACAACGAGATAATAATAAATAAAAAAGTAACGCACACAAAGTTCTCCGACCATAACCTCATCGATATACAATTGAAGTTAGCACCCAGAGGTCCGAAAACGCATCCTAGAGAGGCAGATGGAATATTTGAAGGCTTAAACATAAATTCAAAGAAAGTAAATTGGGAAAACGTAAATAAAGATTTAAAGGAGGTAAATTGGGAATTGCTACTACACGAGAAGACTCCACAAGAAATACTATGTATAATAGAGACGGAAACCAAACCTATAATACTGAAACATATTCCAGAGAGACAGGAAAGAAAACGTAGCAAGCTCGAGAGGAAAATCAGGACTCTATTCAGGCAACGAAGACAAACCGTAAAACATCTCCACAGATGCAGAACTGATGCAAAGAGACTCAAACTAGAGAGGAAACTTGGCGAAATAGAAATGGACCTAAAGCAAACATTCATACATAAGACAAACGAGGAGGAAAACAAGGTAGCAGAAAACATAAAAAATAACCCAAAATACTTCTACACTTTTGCGAAAAGGAAAATGCAGTGTAAGGAGAGTATTGGACCGTTGATAGACGGGGAGGCCGAATACACAAATGACCCGAAAGAAATAAGTGAACTGCTTAGGGAACAATTTAAATCTGTGTTTAGCACCCCTAAGTCCGAGATGGAAGTGGAAAACCCAGACGAGTTTTTCGACATTGATACAGATCAACCAAGAACAAATCCCGGCACAAACCTATTAATGGACTTCGAGTTCACGGAAGGAGATGTAATTACGGCCTTATCACAGATGCGAGACAATTCAGCGCCAGGGCCAGACACATGGAGTGCCACATTTCTGAAGAAATGCAAAGAGAGTATTGCAAAACCGCTATACTTACTATGGAGGAAATCACTTGACACAGGACAAATTCCACTCCCCTTAAAGAACGCGAACATTGTAATGACCAAAAATTATCGGCCAGTGGCTCTCACCTCACACCTTATAAAGTGTTTTGAACGCATAATTAGAGGCAAAACTACCTACTACCTACAAGAAAAAGACTTATACAACCCAAATCAACATGGCTTCAGGGCGGGTAGATCATGCCTGTCACAGCTACTAGACCACCAGGAGAAAATATTAGGAACATTGTGTCGAGGACAAAACATTGATGTAATATATACGGACTTTGCTAAAGCCTTCGATAAATGTGACCATGGAATCATAGCACACAAACTTAAGGATACAGGAATTACTGGAAAGCTAGGAAGGTGGATATTTAATTTCTTGACGCAAAGAACGCAAAGAGTGGTGGTAAACGGAGTTAAATCGGAAGTCTCGGAAGTCGTGAGCTCTGTCCCACAAGGGACAGTATTAGCTCCCTTGCTGTTCATAATAATGATTGCAGATATTGATGCAGATATTAAGGACAGTATTGTATCATGCTTCGCAGATGACACAAAGATATGTAAGGAAATATTGAACGAAGATGACATAAGAAAACTACAAAACGACATTGAAACATTATTCCAGTGGGCAGAAGACAACAATATGAAGTTCAACGAAGAAAAATTCCAACTTCTAAGATATGGTAATAACAAAGAGCTACAGAAAAAAGGGTACAAAACTCCGCAAGCCAAACAGATAACACCAAATCCACAAGTCAGGGATCTTGGAGTAATAATGTCGTCGGATGCAGAATTCAGAGAGCACTATAAAATCAAAATCACAACGGCTAGAAAAATAATGGGAATCATCTGGAGGAGCTTCCGCAGCAGAAAAGCAAACATCATGCTCAAATTATGGAAGAGTCTAGTCCTACCAATAATTGAGTATTGCTCAGTACTCACAAGCCCACACAGAAAAAGAGACATTGCGAGCATTGAAGCTATACAAAGGACTTTTACGTCTAAGATAGAGGAAACGGAAGGTGAAGACTACTGGTCTCGACTACAATCCCTGGAACTCTACTCTCTTGAAAGAAGGCGCGAGCGGTACACAATAATATACATATGGAAAATACTTGAGGGCTCTGTCCCTAACCTCAGAAATGAAATAGAAACAAACTGGAATGAGAGAAGAGGCAGATTTTGTACGGTCCCAGCTGCGGTGGGACAAGCGGCCATGAAAATGAGGATGGAAAATACCCTCAGAATACGGGGCCCAAAGCTTTTCAATGTCCTTCCAAAAGAAGTGAGGAATGTCCAGCACACCGACCTGAATAACTTCAAGAACCAGCTGGACAGATTCGTGTGCAAAGTCCCTGACTAGGCATGCGTGGCTGGCTACGAGGGCAGGAGGAGATCAGAGAGCAATTCCCTCCTTCACCAAGTCCCGCAAATGAGGCGGGATGCTGCAGAGGGGTCGACCGCAGGTCGATCCTGAACCGTCGTTCAAACTCAACAAAAGTAATAGCTCGTCTTCGGAGACCGGACAGTGGCCTCTATACGGGGATTATCGACGCTGTTGATGCTTCGAACTTCGAACATACAGTGATATATTATGTATGGATTATATTATATATATTATAATATATTTTAATTACAAGTATAAAATGCAATATTTTATATATATATATATATATATATATATATATATATATATATATGTATATATATGCATTTTATACTTGTATCAAAACATTTACCTTAAGCTCACGGGCCACTTAGGTTTCTGAGTGCAATTTCACAAATTTGGGCTCACTTGCTCTGAATGTGAAGTTCAAAATTTTGAAGGCTGTAGTAATTTGGTAAATTTATGGTCTCATTGGCTTTTCCTTGATTTCATAAAAGAGTATGAAATTCTGTAAAAGCGTGGCCTGACTAGGTATAAGTAGAGTTTGCTCGTATGAAAGTAATAATATAATAAAAAGAAGAAGAAGAGAGAGAGAGAGAGAGAGAGAGAGAGAGAGAGAGAGAGAGACGCGGGAAAATTCCTTTGATTAAATGCATTGAATTTATGTTTAATATTATTGATATTTTGGGTATACTATTATGAAATAATTCCCATTTACATTTAATATAATGAAATAATTTAGTTACCCTTAAAATATTAGAATAATATCTTTTAAAAAATTAAATTAATTCGTATTTATTAATTAATGTTGAAATATAATATTTATTATATTTTGTTATAATTAATTCAGAGTATTTTAATGACTTTTTAGACTTATTGTTCTTATTGTTTGGAATGGCGCTATACCCATCCAATCGACAAGACATGACGAGTCTAAGATCGATATCAACATTCTAAAAACCTAATTTTACTTAGCGTAGTCTAATCTACTTCAGCTTAAGTTAATCTAACCCGGAATGTACTTGTTGATAGACTGTTAAATCGATCACTTGTCATAATCCTGTTTGGAATTACACCAGGTTCTTCTTTTAGGATTTATGTCTTCGTAGGAGAGATTTCTCCTCCGACTTGTGGGAGACACCGGGGTCCCGTTGCTGGCATTTGTTGCTATGGTTTTCGGGAAGGTCCTGACCTCCCCCTGGGGTTAGTAGACTCGGGTTCGGAGTCCCAAACTAACAACGAGAGCTTACTCTCACAACTAAACAGCGTCCGGTTAAGGCGAACATATTTTCTCTCCTTTGGCGCTACCGGTTTTATCTTCGCTCTCTTTTCTCTGTCCCTTCTTCCATTCCGTGAGAGTGAAAGTCGCTCTTCTTCCTTTTGAGCGTTCGACCCTTCTGAAGTTGTGAGACTGAGATGAGTCGTTAGGCTAATTTAGACTAATGCGATGCACATCAAAGGAGTATTTGATTGTGACACAGATGTTGCCCTTCTTTCTCTGAGTCCGACTATCGAAATAAGATCTCATTTACGCTGATTAAATTAACGTTCTTATAGTTCTTTTTTAAGAACACTCTGAGTCCTAGTCGACTACATTAACTTAAGCTTAGTGCGCAGTTTTTAAAATAATTTTGGATCAATGAAAGAAAGCCACCCCCAGCCTTCTTTAGTTAGCTTATAAGGCTAACTAACGAAAATATAACGACCAAACCTAACCATTCCTCAAGGGCGCACAGTTGACCTAACGATTGGTTAGGTTAGGTCGTGATATTTTCGTTAGTTAGCCTTATAAAGCTAACTAAAGAAGGCTGGAGGTGGCTTTCTTTCATTGATCCATCATTTTTTTTTTATCCGTTGAGCTGGGAGTGGGTGCAGTGACTGGACCGCTGCAGGTATAATGTATATGACACTTATTTTTCCCAGTTGGTGGCGTTACTGTCCTTCGCAATGACCATTCGTGGTTGAAGGACATTAAACGGATCCACTAACCTTATCCACTGAACCTAGTTCAGTAATTTTCTATTATTTGTTTCAGCCAAATTGACCTAAAGAACAATCTGATGCTACTTACAGTCAATCTCGCATGCACACTTGCATCATTTCATTGTTGCCAAATTTCAGTTTTAAAAATCTCTTCTCCCCAATATATACTGTATATATACAGGCCCTCTCAGAGATCCAGAGAGGCCCGAGCCACTTCCAGCTTTTGAGGCCCATAGCTAAACCCAGTTATTACTTTCACTGCAAAACATTATATTCAAGCCTGAAAGTTTCTAAATTTGAGGCCCTCCTTAAGCTTGAGCCCCAGGCCAAATGGCCCTCTAGCCCCCCACCCACCCTCTGATAGGCCCTGTATATATATATGTATATATATATATATATATATTATAGAGTGCGTTATTTTTACATCATATATATAATATATATATATATATATATATATATATATATATATAATATATATATATATATACAGTATATATATATATAATTATATATTATATATATCTGGTTGCCAAAAGTAAATAGACACCTTCGGTTTTACCATAGTTTTTTATTTGATAACAAAAGTTAATAAATAATAACAGATTTATTGAATATTACTTTTGTCAACCCTCTTTACACACACACACACACACACACACACACACACATATATATATATATATATATATATATATATATATATATATATATATATATATATATATAATATATATATTGTTTCTACTTCGTGATGTACGAACACTTTGTTCCTGTTCTGTGCTAACATCAAAATAACTAGTGATTATCAATTCGTCGGTTAATTCTATCTATACCAGTGTGTGTATAAAGTATCAGTAAATACATAAAAATAATGTATTAAGTGAAGACTGGTACCATACAGCTGGCACAAAGAAAAATAATGTAGTGTAAAGTAAAAAAATTAAAAAGAAATAAATAACGGCTTTAGTGAGGTTCTATTGAATCTCACAGGACTCATAAGGAATCTAAAATATGGACCATATACGAATACATATCTTGTAAATATAGCTTCAGAGGCGCATATAACCATCCAAAAAATGCTTCAACCTGATGAGGAATGGAATTTGCCGATTTGGAAAGTGTTGCTACTACTTTCATCGTTCATGTGCAGACATTCAATTAGTGGGAAAAGTGTCTCAATATGGAATGCCCTTATTTTCACACTGAAGGTACACAAAGAAGAGAAAGAGGAAAAACAATTCAAGCCCCAAGTAAAAGAAGTGACAACATGATCAACGAAGGGCGTTTTCTAGAAGAAATGAGAATGATAAAAGAACATTCGTCACTCTTAATGAGAAAAGAGTGGATTTCACACATATATGCACTCCAACAATACATGCAACATCCACCTGCCCACTACCACCCACAGTTAACTCACCAACCATAATGATACCAAGGACCACATCCTCAATATTCTCAAGTGTAACGGCTTACCCAATAACACCGATCAGGACCCGACAAAATCGACTGGATACCGATCAACATCCAACTTTACCTACCACCAAAATTTAGAAGTAAAAAACTAAACCTAATAATTTTGAATGTGTACAAACCACCAAACACCACAAAAAAATTTTTAATTCTTTACAAATGAAATAAAAAACACGTTAAAATCACTTAAAACCCGAGCACCAAATATATTAATTTGTGGGGATTTTAACTTCCCATTCATAACATGAAAGAAAACTGATGAAGTTATATACTATATTAAGAAGTTCCATGGTAACATGAGAGAAGACGAAAACGCAAGCAAGAACGCTATAATATATTATGGAAAATTATACCCTTAGCCGGGAAATATGTGGAGCGACTCGAAAAGCGAACATTTTGGATTTAATTTTGACAAATAACAATGACATAATAATAAATAAAAATGTAACTCAAGCCAATTTTTCTGATTATAAGCTAATCGATATACAAACAAACTCCGAAGTCAGAAGACCAAAATTTCATCATAGAGAGATAGAAGGAATATTTGCAGGCCCGGCGGCAGCATGATGTTTGCGGGAGGGAGGGGGGCACCCAATTATTTAGAGGGGGCACACTCTAGAAGGATGCTAAATCAATTATTTTATCCTATTTTACCCTACCGTCATGACAATGATTGAACAATACTATATTAAGAAGTATGAGTAATTAGCGGCCCTCCACAAATATTTCACTTGATACGCAAACTACAAACCCAATAAATTTCTTTAAGAATGCAGGCATTACTGAAAAGTTACGGCGATGGATACTTAATCTCTTAAGCGTTATCGACGAATTATATCATCTATCGGTACGTACAAAAATGAAAAAAGTGATACTTAACAGGTTAAAGAACACAAAGAGGGGTAGTGAATGAAGTTAAATCTGAAATCTAAAAGTCATCAGCTTTGTTTATCATAATGATAATGTTATTGAATGCAGAACTGAGGAAAAACTATAATATTAAAATTACGACAGCTAGAAAAATAACTGGAATTATCTAGAGGAGCTTCAGTAGCAGAAAAGTAAACATCTTACTAATATTATGAAAGAGTTTAGTCTTGTCTGTAATTGAGTATTGCTCAAATGCTCAGTACTCACAAGCCCGTACAGAAAAATAGACATTGCAAACACAGAGGCCATACAGAGGACTTTTACGTTTAAGATAGAGGAAACGGAAGGTGAAGACTACTAGTCCCGACTACAATCCCTGGTAAGAAAATGTAAGAGATGTACAATTAATACATATGGAAAATAAAATAGTCGAGGGATGTGTCCCAACTTTAGAAACGAAATAGAAACACACCGGAATGAGAGAAGGGGCCTCGAAAACGAAGACCCAAAACTGATTAAATGTGCTGCCGAAACCTGAATTACAGTAAAGCGTGTAGCGCCAAGGAGGGTTCGTCCTCTCATCACAAGGCAACGCCCTGAGTCCGACATCTTAAGTATTTTTTAGCGATGTGAGAACGAACTCTCGTTCGGGATGTACGTTTTACTTCAGTCTTTATATTCAACCTGGGTTATTGTGGTTATATATATATATATATAATATATATATATATATATACAGGGTGATTCAAAAGTCAGGTTACATAGGGATATACTGTATTATGTAATGATACATGGGAATAGTCACATCACATGTTCGATATGGCCACCGTTAACGGCACTGCACTTGTGCAGCCAGCTAGGAATATCACATCAATGCGCTCCTCCTTCGATAACATCTCATAACTCATTTACCCGCAAAGAAACAGAAAAGCCCTATGTAACCTGACTTTTGAATCACCCTGTATATAAAACTTTCTTTTATTGAAGGCAATAAACGTAATAGTTCAAATAAAGTAATTTGAAACAGTTTCTCTTCTACAGGGTGCAATATTTGGTCACAGCAAGACCCATAACACATCTTATTATACCTTAGCTGCACATGAACTGAGGAAATAGGATGTTGACAAAAGAAAGAAAGGAGAAAAAATCTTATAAGTTTTTATTATCGTCATTATTATTATTAAAGGTATTATTATATTATTATTATTATTATTATTATTCTTATTATTATTATTATTTTATTATTATTATTATTATTATTATCTAATTACTTGAAAACGTTGTGTTATATAATATATATATATATTATATATATATATATATATATATATATAGAGGTATAAGTTCTGTTTAAAAAGTATACGGACAGGGTGTTTATTTTTAGAACAAGGTCACGCTTGTAGTTGTGACTGTGCTAAACATGTCTCTGCATGTCGAGACAAGTTGACTGATAAGGTTGCAGTTCATTGTGTAGCGTCAGTCCACTGTGGTGAGCCGATAAAGTTAAAAGTGTTTTGTTTCGCGGCGATTTCTTACGATATCGGAGAATACCGACTGTGAAGGTGTTGTACACCACGAACATACTCCACACGGACAAACAATCAACAAAGAATTTTACATTGAAGTTTTGAGACGTTTACGTGAGGAAGAAAACGGCCGCAGAAGTGGGAGTCCGAAGACTGGATGCTTCATCACGATAACACGCTACCCCGCCCATAAGTACAGCAGTTTCAATATTCGCCAGATTTGGCTCCATGAGACTTTTTTTTGTTTCCGAAGCTCAAACAAGCCCTGAAAGGACACCGATTCGATGATGTTGAAACCATTAAAAGAAATTCGACGGAGCAGCTTTTGGCCATTCCGAAAAGTGCTTTCGAAAAATGTTTTCAATAGTGGCAGGATCATCGGGCAAAGTGTGTAGCTTCAGAAGGACCGTACTTTAAGGAAGATTAAGCCCCAAACCTTGTAAGTACCATATTCTGTCTATAATCGCATCAGTCCGGATACGTTTTGAACAAACCTCGTATATGATATGTATATATATATATATATATATATATATATATATATATATATATATATATATATATGCTGCAAATCCACAAGGAAAAAGAAAAACGATTCCAAGGCCTTTCGTGTACACGAAAGGCCTTGGAATCGTTTTTCTTTTTCCTTGTGGGTTTGCAGCATTCATTCATTTCACGTGTTTTATTGTTTTGTTGTGAATTGTGAAATTCATCCTATATATATATATATATATATATATATATATATATATATATATATATATATATATAATAATATTATACATTATCTAATTTAGCTCAGTCCTTCCTAAAAAAGTATGCAAGAATTAAAATTTAAACTGAATATCCGTCACAAAAATCAATTTAATCGACAAAAACAACCTCAAAATTAAATTTGTTACACCTTAAAAAAAAAAAAAAAACTATTATTAAAAAAAAAAAGAAAAAAGAAGAAAATTCTCATTTCCAAAGATTTTGAGACTTTTTCCGGGTCTTAATTAGAGTTGAAAAGAAGTTTTTTTGTCTTTTAAGTGGATTTGAATTTATGTGAGAAAATTCCAATAACGCTTTCCGGTCGTCTTTTGCGTTTCCTCGTTATTAAAAGAGTCAGGATTATATAGGTTTAAAAATTATATATATATATATATATATATATTATATATATAGAGAGAGAGAGAGAGAGAGAGAGAGAGAGAGAGAGAGAGAAATAATAAAGGTTCAAAATTTGTGGCTAGAATATTATGGGGACATTTTGAAAATTTTCTCATTTATTGGGTTGATGGTCGAAGCTTGACTTTATTCTCAGCTGGACGACAGAAATGAGCCATGCAAATATGTTTACTTATAACTTGTAATAAGGTAGCATCCAGGTACAGGTAACTTCTTTCTGAGAATGAATTCCCTTACCCTACATTCTAAACAGGAAAGGGCGTAAAGTCTTTAAGTGGAAGCACCTAACTGAGCCATTTGTAATGCTCCTAACATTGATTATATAGGTTCCCTTTTTGGTATATAGGGTGAAAAAGAGAGTCAGTAAGTTCCTGGTTAGTGTCTTTGCTGTCTTCAATTCGGAATCTGATTCTGAGGGAAATCGTTTTTTAATCTAGTTTGACAAGTAATACGGAACCAAATGGTTTAAACTTTCGTATCATACGGAACTTTACCGTTTACAGTGCTTAGGAAAGAACATGCTCTTAGAAGCCAAATTCAGAAGCAGTAATATGCACTACATCTACAAAATCCTTCAAATGAGTAAATGTCATGAAAATCCTGAAGAACTCCACTTATTACCTTAATACTCCAGTTAAATTTCCACCACGAAAGTGAACATATTGTTCTTCCTCCATTTTTTGTCTAGATCAGTACGTAATTAATTCACGCTCGATATCATTGTTTTAACAATACAGTATACTGTACATACCCTAATCTACAAATTCTTTAATGGATACCCATGTCATAACTTTACTTACAACGGATTCAAGAAACATCCACAATAAGTGAAACTAACCAGCATTATATATATATATATATATATTTTTTTTTTTACCTACGTACTAAAGGTAGTACATTGACCTGTACTTGGCACTGATGCTGCGAGCTATTAGTATTAATTGGTGTATGGGTAGAGTGGTGCTTTAAAAACTACTGCAGTCTTTACCTTTTATCCAGAACTTAATCTTTGAGCAATGCATTCAAGAATTTATATATATCTATATATTTTTTTTGCACGTATATATATATATATATATATATATATATATATATATACACAGGGTGTTAAAAAAAACGCAACCCAAATTAGAAGAGAAAAGGTTAGGTTACAATGATTCTAAAATGGGTAGCGTTTATTTTTGAACACCCTGTATTTGTACGTTTTAAATGATAATATACTTATGCATAAAGATGTGTTTTTATAACTTTTATCCGTTTATTCAATTTTTGGCTACTTTGAAATGCAAAATCAAAACAAAAATTTAATTTAATCCTTTCGAGCTAAAATCCTTTCAGTTGGTGTTTTCACAGTGAGGTCCCTATTTTAGGGAGGGGAACGACCATTTTTCTGCGCCTGATGGACGGATAATAATTAATCTCAAATTCCAAACATTTTTCAACCATTAATTAAAGTTAAATATTAAAACACGATTAAATTTATAAGAAAAAAGCGGTTCAAAGCTTTATTATTAATATTATTAATATTATTATTATTATTATTTTGTTGTTATATTACCTTTACTAGTAATATTAGTATGTCTTTCACTTGTCCTTCTAGTATAACAGTACTTACTATTAGTATTAACTAAGCTAGTAAAATAATAGTAGACAATAACTAATTGTTTTATACAAAGTTTTTCATGCAGGGTCGAATACTTCTAAAAATATTGTCGGAGCTGAAAGGTTGGTATTTACAGACTCCTTCCCATCCAAAAATGATATCAGGCTCAGCAAAATAGTAAGTTTTTGAATGTCCTAAACTAAAAAATATCGTAACTAAAGGAAGACAATTCCATATGAAATTTGGAAATAAAAATAATATTTTTTATTCAAAATAAATTCAAAAGATTTTTGAAAGTCGGTATCAGTTTAATAAAAATAGTGAGATAAAGAATCTCTCTTATCAGGTAACAAATAATCATATAAAATTATCAATTATTTATTTATTATTTATTATATATATTTGTTTTACCCAGATGCTGATATATTTTTACGCCATTCTGAAAATTGGTGGGATAGCTGAAGTTGTCCCTGTTGAAGCTTCTCCGTGTTTTCGCCCCTTGTTCCAGGGGTAACTAAAGACTCGAGACGCGTTTAATTGCGTTCATTTGAGAAATTAAATTCGTTAAAGCGCCTCTGGTGTTCAAAACATCGAACAAAAGTTTGGGTATCGAAATTAACTTTGGAGCGACGGGAAGTATTTCGTCTTGCTGTTAATTAATGAGGACTTTTTAAATTCAGGAAATTAATTACAGGAATCAACGTCCTCCTTTAAAGGCCAGAGGCCAGACGCGCGAGAGAGCGAGCAAGCAAGCAGGAAAGAAATGCCGAAAGCAGGAAGGGCTTCATTCATTCTCAAAAGTTTAACATTTTGAAATAAAAGTTTTTTTGAAAGTTGTTTCGCGCTCGATTTTTTGTTTTCTGTTTAATTGCTCGAAAAAAGGATCGAGAAAAATATATATATATTGACGTATCACTAGAGAATACATTCACAACCTTATCATGAAAGATAACAGTGACTCCTTAAGGTTAATTAGGGTAAGTACCCTTTTCCCGGTGGTTATCCCTTTGTAACTTTGTGTGTAACTGGTTTGAGTGTTTCCGATAAAAAATACTTTCCCATTCTCCGTGCTCACCCAACGGAAAATGGGAAATGAGTTTTTAGATAACGTATGAATGCAGTGTATATAAGGGTGGAAGAAAAGTTTTTAAGGATTATATACATACAAATGATTTGTTAATAATTATTCCAATGATATCACTGCAGTGTATGCGATACTTTTCAAAGCAACTATACAAAGTCAGGAATGACCCCAGGCTAGAACAGGAAGGCCCTACGCCCTAGCCCCAGTCACCGCCAGCCATGTCAGTAAGGATGAAATACAACAATGAAGAAAAAGTGCATATTGTATCGTGGGCTATTTCTTATAATAATTATGAAGAAAGTTTGCGTTTATTTCAACAAAAATATAATAAACCACCAACAAATACAACCACTCTTCGACACTGGACGCTCAAACTTTTGGAAACAGGGAGCCTGGTAAAAGATCGTCCAAGAAGCGGAAGGCCAGTAACGGCGATGCCAACAACAAAGAAAATGACCTCGCCACGTTTCAAGTCGATCCAACAACTTTAACGAGAAAAGTCGCACAGGAATTGGCTATTTCCAAATTTTTTAGTGGCAAAAATATTGAAATCACAGGGGGTACCACGATTACAAACCTATTTACTCTCAGCTCATATACGACAATGACTCTGATAGACGGCTGCAGTTTGCTGAAACAATGAGACAAAAGTTCAACAGTGATCCAGATTTCTTTCGAAAGATAAAATTTTCAGATGAATGTGTCTTCGGTTTAACGAGTAAAGTTAACAAACACAATGTTCACTACTAGGCGAAACACAAACCCAAAATAGGATTGGGTAAACCAGTTAAAACGGCTACACTAACATTTTGGGCGTGCATTGGTAATTGAGGACCCGTTTCTTTGACACATCGAGAGGTACGATGGATGGAAAACGCTATTGCCAGGTATTGAGAGACAAGTTTTTCCACAGTTTACTAATGGCGTTGGCAGGAATTGGCTTTATCAACATGATGGAGCGCCGCCACGTTAGTCTGCAGCTGTCCGTGAGATTCTGAATACGAACGTTGAAGGACGATGGCTTGGACAGCGAGATCCCATCGAGTGGCCAGCCAGATCACCTGATTTAACCCCATGTGATTTGTGGCTTTGGGCTTATTTGCGTGACAAACTCTACATTCCTGGTTTCATTTATCAAAATGTGAATGCCCTTGGCCGCAGAGTAGAGGAACAAGTGAAAAGGATCCTACTCGATATGTTCAGAAGAACAATGAAGAGTTTCACAGAGAGAATCCACAAATGTATCACAGCGGATGGAGAACTCTGAAGATTAAATTATAATTTAACAAAATATTTGTATGAATAAAATTCTTATAGCCTTTTTTGTTTGATTTGCTTCATCATTTGAACACTTATCTGTATAATGTTGTTAACTAAATAGTTGTATGTATAAAATTCTTAAAAACTTTTCTCCCACCCTGTATATATATCGGTATTTTCTGTCTAACGCAAGGGTTAGTAGGTATTTTCGATCTTTCATCTACTCAACCGGTTAACTCTGAAACAATCTTCCTCAATTGGTCCTTCCCCGTCTGTGACCGCCAATCTTTCGAACGCAGTGTCCAGGCATCTCGAAAACCCTGGACCTTGATTTTGGCTCTCTTCTTCCTCTATGGGGAGGTGGGGGAGGGAACGTTTTTGGGGGGCATTCGCCCTTGGCCGCTCCTTCCTGCATACAAAAATGCATATATTTCAAGCTACTTAATATACATACAATATGAACATGTACATACAATATGTCTGCAGGTATACGGGATAAAGTGTTCATATTGTTTAAAGAAGTAGTCTTGGGTTCCGCTGTTTCATTACAAACAACAGAACGAAGATACTGAACACTTGTTTTAGGTTTAGTAACAACGAAATGTTTCAGGAATCACCATTTCCTACCATCGAGGGAAAACTTTGAAATTAACTCATAAATGCAGAATTTTTTTTTTTTTAAATATGAATTTAAATTTAAATTTACAATAAAATAAAATATTTAAACTCAACTTTGGGGGGGGGGGGGGGGGGGGGGGGGGGGGGGGGGGGGGGGGGGGGGGGGGGGCGTCAAAAGCCAAAAAACAAACAAAAAATGCGAACAAAAAAAGATTAAATGTTTTTGCAACAGAGAATTCGATAAAGGTATTTTGCTTCTTAAATTGTTTAGAAACCATCTTACACTTTCCACTTCTTCATCGATTCATGCTAACTTTTGTATTTTCGCTAATGCATTTTCTCAATACAAACTCGTTAAAATCATTCTGTGTATCTAGAAAGTAGTTTAAACTTAGTCGAGTTGCTTCCAAACTTGGTTGAGGGAGAAACTTCACCTCAAAATATTTGCTTTCGTGCATCTAAAGGTGCGTATATTTTGCTTTCCTGTACTGGGAAAGTTATCCAATGCAATATAAATTGGTCTATTACTGCGGACTGCCGCAGAGCAAAGGAAAAAAGCTTCCCGAATTCCTTAAGAGTTCTTCGCGTTCTCGGTGATAATTCTCAATACACAGCCAGAAGAAGTCAACAATGCTACTGATTTATAGGGATAGGTTTTCTTTAAAACTATTTAAAGTGTGTATATATATATATATATGGTAACCTGGTAAGAGTTTTGTGCAATGACCCTTCATTGCATTCATATCTAGCTCTTCTCTCTCTCTCTCTCTCTCTCTCTCTCTCTCTCTCTCTCTCTCTCTCTCTCTCCTCAAAGCTGTATATATATATATATATATGGGACCCCCCCCCCCCCCCAAAAAAAAATGATGTGATAATAAACTAAATACGCCACTTGAGTTCTGCGACAAACGAGGAAATCTGTGCTGCCTCAGCCCCAATAACACTTATTTTCAGTTGGTCATATGTTTGAGAATTTCGAGGGTTCTCGAACGCCCCTAAAAGCCTAAAAGTAAAATAAGATGCGGTAGCGTTCCAATGGATGGCAGAAGGCGCCCACGCAGGGTTCATCATCCGTCAGGAAAAGTTTTAAGCCTAAAATTTTAGTGCCGCAATTTTCTCCCATTAATGCTGATGGCGATGTCACTAAAAATTGTTAACACGTTTTATATATATATATATATATATATATATATATATATATATATATATATATATATATATATATATATATATGTGTGTGTGTGTGTGTGTGTGTGTGTGTGTGTGTGTAGTACAAATTTTGCTTAATTCATGAATTGAATGATATTGCTTTGTTAGTATATAAACGAATTAAGAGCATAACTAACTAAGTTACTTTATTACCAAATTACTTCAAACTATCGTTTTAAATTACATTTTAATAAGGCTTTTAAACTCATTGATCTAATTAATAATCTAATTTTGCCCAAAATCTCCTTAATTCTCCACTCTGTGTGTGTGTGTGTGTGTGTGTGTGTATGTGTGTGTGTGTGTGTGCATTAAATCGTACAGATATATACAATGTCGTATATTCAAATTAATATTCATTTGAATAATTAATTAAATGAAGAACCAATGTATTATGCAGGAAATCCGGGCCGCTTTTAAAACACTTTTTTGGTGTGTGTGTGTGTGTGTGTGTGTGTGTGTGTGTGTGTGTGTGTGTGTGTGTGTGTAGGTTTTAATATTAAAAAGTAAATTAATACTATTTTAGTCTTATTAAAAACTTTATCCAAATCTGACAGGTATCGCCTTAAAAATATTTTTTAAGTGTTTTTTTTTTTAAGTAAGTTGCCAGTGGCGTTTTAACGATTAGTGTGCCATTAAATATTGCAACGATTTCAAAGTAAAATGTAACTTTGATAAAACGAATATTATTATTATTATAATTATTATTATTATTATTATTATTATATTATTTTTTTTTTTTTTTTTTAAATAATTTTTAATTGTGTTTGACCGTTTTTTTATCGTAAATTTTAATAAGTTGATTTTTTTATATCGTAGCTTCTTTCGTAATGAAATTTAAAATCAAACCTGCTCCAAAACTTTTTATTTTCCAAAAAATGTAAAATAATGACGTCACTGGTAGGCATTTTGCTTAATTATTTGGAAAATTTTGGATGATGCGAAAGGAAGTCTATTTAGAAACTTTAAAAGTGAGAAAAAAACTATAATATGACAATATTAATAATATATCTTGCCAGTAAAACTTATCATTATCATTATCATCATCATCATCATCATTATCATTATTAGGTTATCGTTTAAAAACCACAAAATGAAGAGAAAACCTTTTACTAGTTGTTCTTTCTTCTCTTCTTCTTCTTCTTCTTCTTCTTCTCGAGTCGTTTATATGAACTAAAACTGTTTTTGTTTTGTTTTTCGGTTTTTCGTTTTATTTTGTGGATTTTATGGATTTTAAAAGAAATTGTTAAGGCAGTGAAAGCTTAATATTTACTTTAAGTTCACGAGGAACTTTTGCCAAGCTTAACAATTGGCTCCCCACCAGTAATTGGGGTGCCGCATGGGCCCCAATTACTGGTGCCGAAGGCCCCAGTACCGCAGGTCTAATTAAAACAGTGGTGCACAAACGTTTTTGATGTGAGGGCCAAGCGAAGAAAATAACTAAATGTATTAGCCTACTTACTTTCCATCTCCCTTCACAGAAAACGTTTTCAAAAGTCATAAATTGGGTCACCTTTATATTCTAACTTTTTCATTGAATTGAAAAGACC
Organism: Bathynomus jamesi; assembly: GCA_023014485.1. Taxonomy (NCBI): domain Eukaryota; kingdom Metazoa; phylum Arthropoda; class Malacostraca; order Isopoda; family Cirolanidae; genus Bathynomus; species Bathynomus jamesi. The sequence goes on from JAJOZX010004655.1 coordinate 257,211, forward strand.
CGTGGGGCCACTGAAAAGACCCGTGGGGGCCACATTTGGCCCGCGTGCCAGGGTTTGTGCATCACTGAATTAAAAGAACGCAGCAATGAAAATCTTAAGCTTCACATCCGAACTCATTCTATCAAGATTTGTGAAGCTTAAGATTTTCATGGCTGCGTTCTTTTCTATAATTTTATTGACCGACTAATTGACTCGCTAGTAATTGGGGGACCACAGGTACCCCAATTACTGAGGCCAAAGGCCCCAGCACCGCAGGTCTAGCTAAATGGGCCCGTACGGCCCACTTTAGCTAGTAATTATAATAATTAAACTGAGCGTACAATCTCGGGGAAAAAAGTTCGCCTAGAAACGTAAAGTTTCTAAAAAAGCATAAAAAATTACAAATTCGTAATATTGTGTTTTTTATGTGGGTATTTTACTTCTTTTGGTGACAATATAAAATTTTAAAATTTCACATTTCAAAGCGTTTTTTCGAAATTGTACGTCTTTGCAAAATTAACTTTAATAACTAATTTACTAAGAGTGAAGAGTTCTCGAAGAAAAAGAAAACTACGCTATTAAATATAGAAAAGAACGTAACCTCCAAGGTTTTGCGCTTCGCGATTAAATCATTGGCATAATCTTTAAAACTGTATAACGTTTCAAGGATGTCAATCCCTGAAGAGCTAAAATTCAATATTTACGTTTAAATGCGACGTTGAATATTTGATTGTTTGTGGAATTAAAGAAAGACTGACAGCCGAAAATATGTCTGCAAAATAGGTTTTACTTCAAAAATGGTGATTTTCAAAGCTTCATAATTCCCAAATTTACGACCATTTAATATTTATACTTTTTAGTCTCTTTCGTAAGGGCAAAGGTCATGTGACGGAGAAAACCTACAGATTTACGTGGAATCTGAACCATGGTCGCTACATCATCTGGATGCAGAGACGGTCATTTACTAAATTTCAAAGTCATTTGCTAATGAATTAATGAATATATATATATATATATATATATATGTTAAACACAGACCGTGCATGGAACAAGGAACTCTTCTGGGAAAATTAAATCCAATATAGTCCGAATAAGTAATGGTAAATGACAAATACCATAGTTTTTTTTTTCATGATGCAAGTCCGACGTGGGCAACGGGTCTCTCGCAAAGAGGTCCCATAAATATAGCTTCCCTCACCAGCTATCTGCAAAGCAGACAGGATCCAGCTTTGGACATGGATCTAGGGTTTAAAGCAAGCCTAGTCCCACTACATTCAGAACCTCAATATAAGTAAAAGACTCGTTGCATTCACGTCGGATTGAATAAATCAAAGAAAAAGGGGTAACTATTGTATTTTTAGCCAAAAAAACAAAACTTAAACCTCAACCGGGACATTGAGCGTCCACTTTTCAAGGCACATAACACGTCCATTTAATATACACAAACTCAGAATGGTCCCCTCGGTTAACCTTCGTTTTGTTTCTGCCTGAATTGTTCATTCTGACGAAAGTCAAGCTTGTCACTCCACCTTAAACCTACAGTTTAACGTGGAATTCGAATCACACTTCACCACGGGCGGTCAGAAATTTCAAAGTCTTCGCCCGGACTCGATCTCACGACCTTCCGATCAGAATCCCAGCGTCTTAATCACTAGGTCTTAACTACTAGGCTACCCAGAGTACTCGCTTATCTACCAACCAATTTTTATTGTGCGAATGAATGAACAGCTGGGGTTTGCTGCGCGCTGCTTGCCGTCACCAGGTTTCGAACCCCGGAGCCGGCGGATTCGTAGTCAGCGATGTTAACCACTACACCACCTCGGCGCATTACCTCGCATTAAATATATATATATATATATATATATAATCATTTAAAGTAGGTTTATTTCTAATTTCTAAAATGTAAATTGACTCCATAAGTCTTGCATCAATTTCATACTGTAGGTCGCCTTACAATTTTAATTCTTTGTAAGCCAACCTGTGAAATTGATCTAAAACTTATGGAGTCAATTTACATTTCCGAAATACTAAAGTAACCTTAAATGATTATGGCTCATATATATATATATAGTCGAATCTCCATATGAGGAACAGTCAATGACGAAGTTGAAAAGAAAAAGCCAAGTTTAGAACAATTAGAACAAGTAAAAAAATCATTAGGTGTCGTCTGACGATTTGCACAATGTGATACTAAGGCAGATGCACGGTTTTACAAAATGCATTTTGACTACACAAACTATGTTGAATCACAGCAATTTTCCAATAAAAAACAAACTAAAATTCTATCAGTTTTTTAAGGGTTTTATATATATATATATACAGCAGACGCCGGATTTAGTGTCCCCGGATATTGTGTCTCGCCGCTTATAGTGTCTCAAAACTAGGAAACAGTTACTTTTACATGGTAATTGCTATGAATAGAGTGTCTCTGATTACGTTTATAGTGTCTCTTTTCAGCTAGTATAGTCTACTTGGCAGCTCTAGTTTACACTTGTATTTGTGATGCCCTGCTGTTTACAGGCTTACTAGATGGCCATGGAAGGAAAGTGTTTTTTTTTTTAATGTAAAATGAACAGTTTTGATGTTTCAGTTGAATTGTAAGGACAATTTTAATGAGAAATTGCCTAATAAAGGTGTTTATCTTGTAAATATATTGATATACAGTACATATTCACTATTTTTAACCTTGCAACCCTCGAGAGACCAAATTGTGGATATAGTGTCTCATCGGATATAGTGTCCTTTTGGCTTGGCACCGAGTGGGACACTATAAACGGCGTCTACTGTATATATATTTAGTCCTTTTATCCTTAATTTTATATAGTTTGTAATTAATTTTGTTTAAATCCTTTAGATAACAGAGACTAAACTTTAATTAAAAATCAGCAACTGTAAAAATTTTGTTTGAAAATGGAGAAGCTACTTTTTTTTTTTTTTTTTTATTACGGATAGAAAGTTTGAATGGTAATTTATCTAAGAATATTTAACTGCTAAAAATGTGTAGCCTTTCACGTTAACTTTTTAACTGAATATAAAAGTCGTCTCTGTAGAAATAAGGGGACCAAAGCTTTTCAATAGCGTTTCTCTACGTTTTGTTCAGCAACTCTTTGTTGGTCTACTTTAAAGCATATATATATATATATATATATATATAATATATATATATATATATATATATATTTATTTATTCAAAGAATCATATAAGGATCATGTCAGGCAATTGTAAAATGATCCCTATATGCGGTTGATCCATATAACGGACAGTTATGTTAATCATCAGAAATGTTATATTAAGTACGTATAAACAATTATGATGAGTATATTTCAGGAATCATTTTAAATTTTTAATTTACATTAAAAAATGATGTAACTTTAGATTATTTAACATTAAACATTATTAAATTTTCCACATTCTGTTCTGTTTACATTTATAATTATAAATTAGAGCATTGCTACATTATTTATGTCGTCGCATAACCGCAAGAGCTCCTCTGACTTCCTTAATGATTAATAATAGTAAGGATACCTTCTCCCCTTTTATACTTACGAAAGAACCAACTTTACCGCGTTAAAACATTATTAATCAAGATAAGAGAAATGATAAAAATGGAAGTGAAAGATTAAACTAAAGATAAATGGGAAAGGGCAAAAGTAAATAATAATCCAAAAATAATTTGATAATCAAAATATATTTTGAAAACACAAAAGAAGGTAATTATGGAAGGTCAAGTAAAGAATCGTATGAACAAATATCAAATTTTCTTGGTAATTCTGAATGATTAACATCAGATACAAAACGGGATCCATTTATCCACATTTTACCGATCCAGAGAACCGTCCCAAAAAAAAAATGAATAAAATCGGGGAAATGAAAAGTGATTTATAAAAGGGGCTCATCTTTATATCCATGTTCCTTATAAAGAGATTTCACTGTGTGGATTTTATATATAATATATATATATATATATATACATTCAACTGCAAAGAACACGCAGTATAAATAACGTAAAGAACGACGCTTGTATAGGAGATATTCCGCGCAAGACGAGAAAGAGAAAACAACAAATGAAAAAATGGTGTAGTCCATGGTGTAGTGGTTATCGCGTCTGACCGGCAATCGGAAGATCCCGGGTTCGATTCCCAGGTGGTACTTCATTTTTTCATTTGTTGTTTTCTCTTTCTCGTCTTGCGCGGAATATCTCCTATACAAGCGTCGTTCTTTACGTTATTTATACTGCGTGTTCTTTGCAGTTGAATGTATATAATGATACGGCAAGCGGGAGGTGCCCCTTGGGGCATTGGTTTCTGCGAGTATGTAGAGGAATTACGACATTTGGAAGAGTGAAGTCCATGGTGTAGTGGTTATCGCGTCTGACCGGCAATCGGAAGATCCCGGGTTCGATTCCCAGGTGGTACTTCATTTTTCATTTGTTGTTTTCTCTTTCGTCTTGCGCGGAATATCTCCTATACAAGCGTCGTTCTTTACGATATATATATATATATATATATACTTCCAGCTTTTGAGGCCCATAGCTAAACCCAATTATTACTTTCACAGCAAAACATTATACTGAAACCTGAAAGTTTCTAAATTTGAGGCCCCCCTTAAGCTTGAGGCCCAGGCCAAATGGCCCTCCTAGCCCCCCTCTGATAGGCCCTGTATACACACACACACACACACACACAGTGTATATATATTTTTTTTTACAGAAAGGAATGTGTGGCATTCGTAATATTCCATAAAAGCTGACATTAAAACTATGTAAATTATGAAAGGTATTCGGTTAATTTTGCATTTATGGTTACATCGCTTTAGTAATTATCGTTCTTAAATTGCAGATTTAAACGCGAGTGTTTACGTTAATTGGAATATTTGCACTACGTGTTGACTTTAATATTCGTAATTTGGTGTGTATCTTGTCACTCACTGCTGGTCGTATACAATGGTCTAAGTGAGAGTCAGTTATGTATAAATCTAATGTGTCAAGATTCGCGGGTGACTTAACGTTGATTCGCGGGTCATCTTAACGTTGATTCGCGGGTCATCTTAAGCACCTCTCTGCTTTAGAAGGGTGCGGTCAGTATCGTTTGCCTCGCTTAATATTTTGAAATTGTTGTCCGAAATCGGATGATCCATTTCAAGAATGTGAACACCGAACACGGATATTAGAATACATTGGTTTCTCCAGTTAAATGTTTGTCCGACCCGTACGCCATCTATGTTCGTCAATTCGAACTTGAAATAGGAGAGTTGTTCCGCCAATATAAGATGAATTGCGCGCATCACTAGTGTATTTATAAATCAGAGACGAGCAAAGATAGCGTGGATTTTTTTCTTTTATGCGAAAGAAAAATCCGATAATCCTACTATTAGTGGAAATACGTTTCAAGTCAGTTTGAAGATAAAACTTTTTAAAAAGTATTGGTAACTTCTTTTTGAGTATTATTTGCTTCAGGTCTGTAAAAGAGTAATTTAAAATATATATGACCTTTAGAACTGTGCACTTTTGTAGCTTTTTCAGAATTTAATATTTAGCACACACGATATATTTTCAGTGATTTTTCTCTGAAAACCGATCCCTCGAACGAAGTTTATATTGAGAAATTCCAATTCATTGGGAAAAGTGTGTAATTTGAACAAATCTCACACGCTTGGTTCTTTAATGTCAAGATAAGAGTTTTTCATTTGATTGGAGAAAACGACTCCAATTTCACTTCCACTCCAGCAAATGTCCTCCGGTGAAAAAATGCAATGAGACGATTACTTTCTCTAATTAAATAAATATCCAGAACTAGTGAGGTACTGTTAATTTCCTTTTCCGCTGTGAACCTAACTCTAAATATAATAATGAGGTAGTTTAAAGAAAAGGTTGGACATAGTTTTGAGACTTAAATAACAGATAAGTATTATCGACATAGCGACGATAGAATACGAATTTAAAAGAATAATCTTCCAGCCATCCCTTTTCATGAATCGAGAGGAACATATTAATAAGAAAAAGTGTTCTTTGTAGCTTAACCACATCGTAAGAAATCAGATAGTATTGGAATAAAGTACTTAACTAGATTATAATCGAACGCGTTAATGGCTGACAGAAGAGAGCGTAGTGGAGTATATTATTATTATTTTTAAGTACCTTTGGCAATCCATATAAGAATCTATCATACATTTAAATGCTTTTCGTTTGGGTTTTCGTAAAATTCGATTTAGTTCGTTTGCGAGTTTTAAAGTGTACTGTAATAAATTACTTGGGTAGTTTCATTAAATTTCGATCGGTATTTCAACTTGTACATGACATTTTGTTAAGGTTTGCTCATGATATGACTCTCTTTAAGATAATACTGACGTTGCCTTTGGCGAATTTAACGATTCTTAATTTTTGATAATTTTTTTAGATAGTCAAATTCATTTTTGGAAAACGTGTTAACATATTTATAGCTGTTAATTTTATAAAATTAAAAAAAATGTTATTTTACAATTGATTTAAATCTACTTTGAGTATATCATCGTTAGGTTTAAATATTAGATGGTCGTTGAGATTTAGGAAAAGCTTTTCTGAAGGATAAAAAGTCTTTCATAATTAGGCTCCCAAATAGGTAATGAGAATTTAAGACGTTTGGCTAGACTCTAGAGCCACGCTTCTCAAACTAGGGGTCGCGTAAATTTTATTGGGGGTCGCAGAAACATTTGAAAATATTATTTTTTTCATAAATATACAGTGTTAGTACCTATTGCTTTATGACATTGAGTGAAGGGTCGCGGAAAAATTTGTCTGATCCAAAGGGGTCGCAAGTGAAAAACGTTTGAGAAGCCCTGCTCTAGAGCATAGGTTCCCAACCTGGTGGGCCATGGTGGATATTCTAGCGGGCCACAACTAGTATTTGTAATGCTTCAAAATAAGTCAGATATATTACAAAAAATATCCTTTTATATATATATATATATATATATATATATATATATATATATATATATATATATATATTATATATATATATATATATATAGGCCTATGGGCCACCAACATTTTATGACCATCAAACTGGGCCACCATAGTAAAAAGGTTGGGAATCACTGCTCTAGAGTCTCAGTTTTCAGTTTAATAAAGAGTTTATTTGACAGTAACTGAATTAGGGTCTATCAGATTTTGTTATTGAAGCCTAGCTGAAAAAATGTCGGATCACCTGAAGATCAGGGTCCCCAGCCTTTTTAGTTAGCCTTATAAAGCCAGCTCAGTGGTTCGTTCTATAATCTGAATCTACAGTAAGTATCTTCATACAAAAATACAACTTAAAGGTTTACTCCCTGGAAGTCTTAGTTTCACAATAAGTAGTGAAAGAAGTATATACTCGTGTGCGTATGTATATATATATATATATATATATATATATATATATATATATATATATATATGTGTAACGTCCCGTTTAGTTTTTCTCATCTCTTTCTGTTTCAATGATTGCTTCTTTTATCTCAGACTAATGAGTAATAGTTAATAACTCAAAATTTGAATAGAGAAGTAAATGAACATCTGTTTTTTTGATATTTTCATCAAAAAATTTAAATAACCAATTACGTTTTTCAATTTTGTGTTCATTCTTTTTTAAAGACACTGAAAAATGCTTCATCAAAGAATAACTTTTTTTCTTTTTACCAAAACATCAAAGATACTTAGTATAGTCAAAGAATTTCACTTTTTTTTAATGTTGTGCTATTTACTCAAATATTTCCAAACAAAAGTTTGGATTTGGAGAGAGTAAAGTTGGTTTTATACAATTCCGGACCCAAAAATAGAATACTGTCTCAAATGCGCCCATGACCTTCATAATGCCTTTAAGCTATACACCTTTATGAGGAATATCGAGTATCTGTGATGTCATTATGATCAAAAGACACCTCTGTGTGCTAGTTTTGAGAAACAAATTAAAATATAAAAAGCCTTATTAAATAGTGAAGAGATAATGCGGAAGGACATACCAAACATTAAAATATCTTGTCAGGTTATAAAAAAAAATAGAATAAATTTACTATGTTTATTGAGTACTGATAATATATTAAACCTTTATGAAAGACTTTTTAACTCTGCGTCTTAATATTTAGTTGGTCCACCCTGAGCCCTGATTACCACAGCCAATCAACGTGGCATCAAGTGGACGAGCCTCTTCCATCCTTCTGTAGTTATCGATTACTAGGTTGTCATCAAACACCTCTTCATTTCACTAAGTGTTCCTGGTTTGCGCTTGTGAACCTTCTGCTTAACAATATTTCAAAGATTTTCTATCGGATTAAGTTCAGGAGAATTAGCTGGCCTTGCTAGTACCTCAATTTCATGAGCATCAAACTACGCAGATGTTGCACGAGCCGCATGAACTTGGAGTCAGGTCATGTTGAAAAATAAATGGTTCGTCTCCATAGAGCTGTTCTGCAGACTCCAGCATGAAGTATTCTAAGATTTCTTGATAAACGTGACTATTGACAATTCTATTTACAAATACAAGTGACCCCACATCATTTGCATTCATGCAACCACACACTAACACTCGCCGCCTTTATGAAATGGGACTTCGGTCACGAAAACCAAAAATTAAGCCGATGTTAAATGCAAAGCAAAAGATAGGACGACTACCCTGGTGCAAAGAAAGAGTTGCATGAACTGCAAACAAGTGGCAAAACGTGCTTTGGTGACAGGAGTCCGCGAGTTTGGCGAAGAAAGTCTGAAATTTATCATGAAAGCTGTCTGAAGTGATCGATCAAATTGCTTCTTACCTGTTTCCACATTCAAGAGGTTTCCATGTCATTACTCCCTTTGTTGTTCACTGTCCTACAATGAGAATTCTTGATTTAAGAATTCCGGTTGTTGAAAAACGTTTTCGTAGTTGGAGAAAGTGTAAAAAGAAGAGATCTCTGACGCAGAGAGGCTGGTACGAGCAGTATTTCTTGTGTACAAAGGGGTCTTCACTAAGAGTTAATAAAATCGTTGGCATTAACCAGAATAAAATCAATAAAGTGAACGACACGCGATAAAATGGGGGTCTTACACTTTAAAAAACAGAACAAAACAAAGAATAGAATTTTTCTCGACATGGAATCGAAAATATTTTATCCAAATTTCTAGCAAATTTCTCGGAGTAGGCTTTGTAAATGTGCGTTGAGTGTGGTTAGGTTAAGTAAAGTTAGTTTAGGTTAGGAGATAAAGTTAGGTTAAATTAAATTACATTAGATCAGATTATGAAAGGCTTGATTAGATCATTTTATGTTTCGTCGTCTTTGTTATATTGTAGGCCTAGGTCCAAACACTGTCGAGAAATTTTGGAGGATTCGAGAAAAATATCTCAGTGTCGAGAATTAGGCCTATCTGTGAAAAGTTTTGTCTTTTGAAACGTTGCAACTTCGATAAAAGCTTAATTTGTCCATATATCACGCGCATTCTCTTTTTCTCTTTTGTTTTTAATAACCTCTTCATGAAAGATAAAATCTCTCAGCTCTAAATTCAGGTCAGTTTACTATCAACTCATTTAATTTGGAGAAGCGGGCAGTTTTGTCCTATATAGTTTCCTTCTTAATTCTTTGACACACACACACACACACACACACAATATATATATATATATATATATATATATATATATATCATGGTTTTAGCTTGAGAAGGGTGAGTGTACTCAATTTTTAAATTGAAGCTACAGTTTTTGTAGAAATTGTGATTAGATGAAAAACTCGAGAAAAAACTCGTTTCCAAACCTACAGGTTTAGTTTCGCTAGTAGAATTTCATATTATCTACGATAGTTTTACTATTTTTATACTATCAAAATTAAAAATCTAGGACAAGAACGCATGCCACCTAATGTTCCACACTTCAATCCAGTCGATTACTTTGTCAGAGGACAACTTTAGTATATGGTATACATCTAAACAAAAATCAGATACGTTCAACACTCGACGGAAAGATTGTTAACATGGCGGAACCTGCTGAATCATCAGATCATTTCAACAGCGATTGGACATTGGGGGAAAAGACTGACTAGTGCATTAGCTATTGATGGTGGGTACATTAAGCCTTACAAAATGCCATCAGCTACAATCTTTGATGGGATTGAAGTCAAAGACGGCTTTGAAATTTTTGACTAGTAAGTTCTGGGAACGAGTTATTGACAAGCGATTTAAAAAAATACTGTATCCGATATTTGAAAAGTGAGTACGCCATTTTGAATTAAAAACATGGTCTATTTACAGTGTTGTCTTTTACCGCATTTATATGTTTTATTGAGTTACGATTAGTTAGCCTGGAAAAAGTGTCCTGGTTTTTGGTCCCACCATACATATATATATATATATGAGAGGAGGGACGACAAGCTTCGTAACCTTCGTGAAATGAGGAATCATCGCACGGAACATTTGAAAGGGTGAAAGGTTATGTAAGGTTTCTACTCGCAATTCTACATTCTCTCGACTATATTCTCATAATTTCATTTATTTTTTTATAATTTTTTGCGAATTTATTTTCGCAAATTTTACATACATAATTTTTTCCCTCTGAATATCTTGCTTTTATATTTAGGCAATGCCACAAAAATAATCTCAATTTTCACATTTGCTATATTGGATTCTGCTGAATGCTCGCACGAAGACAGTTTAATTACCCAGCGAATGGTCATGTAATTGGGTATCCAAACTTCGTACACATCATTTTAGGATTGCGAAATTATTACTTGCTTGGTTGCGGAAATCTCTGTAAACGTACGTATTTGGGATGTAATGAAGCAGCATTATGAGTAATCTGATAAATACAAATATATAATTGCTCATTAATATGTTTATTTTATGGGTTAATTTACAGTTCTGAAAATATGATGTTTGCCGTTTGCTTTCCAATACTGTTGACAGGTGCAGGCACATTTTTAAAAATGTAATCAAGGTGTTTAATATGCAGTTTTAATTGTAAGTGTTCTGATTTTTCTATGTTTGTCAGGATACAATATATTTCATGCGTTATATATATATATATATATATATATATATATATATATTATATATATATATATATATATATGCGCTTCGGTGGTGTAGTGGTTAGCGTCGCTGACTACTAATCCATTAGCCCCGGAATCGAGACCCGGTGACGGCAGGCAGCGCGCAGCAACACCCAGCTGTTATTCCTTCCGCCCAATAAAAAAAATTCGTTGGTAGATAAATGGGTACCCTAGGTAGCCTAGTGGTTAAGACTTTGGACTGCTCATGGGGCTTGATCCGGATTCCACGTTAAAGTGTCGGTCTAAGGTGGAGTGACAAGCTTGACCTTCGTCAGAATGAATGATTCGGGCGGAAGCAAAACGAAGGTTAACCAGGGTATGTTAAACTCCTCATAATTTTTGAAAAGTAATCTGCTTAACAGGATGCAGCTGTATTTGTTAAATACTGAATCATTATTGTTACAGAAATTGTTACCATATTTGTATCTTAACTTTATTCCAATCAACGTGAAGACACGTTTGATGATAACTTTTTCCGTTTGAATCACGGCATATTCGGATAAGAATACTCTAATTAAACTACTTGTCACTAAAAACCGCAAAATTAATTCCAACATTGTGTAAACCTATATGGATGTAATGTACAGGGTGATTCAAAAGTCAGGTTACATAGGGAAATACTGTATTATGTAATGATACAGGGGAATAGTCACATCACATGTTCGATATGGCCACCGTTAACGGCAATGCACTTGCGCAGCCAGCTAGGAATATCACATCAATGCGCTCCTCCTTCGATAACATCTCATAACTCATTTACCTGCAAAGAAACAGAAAAGCCCTATGTAACCTGACTTTTGAATCACCCTGTATATCTTTCTGAATAAAGATCATGATTATTATTATTATTATTATAACTTATGTCGCCATCGCTTACTGACACTTTTATAGACCTTTAACTTTAAAATACAATTATATTTTTAATTTTAAATACATTTGCTTTTAAAATACATCGAATTGTTATACAGTTTGAGAGCCAAATTTAACCTAACCGCGTATAGTGGAAAAACTCTGGAAACGATAAATTGCCATAATAACGTCGAGTATTGCCGAGTAACCATTTTACTCGTAAACGCTATTTACTTCTGGAGTAACTTAATGAGTTCAAGAAAGCTCTTTCATCTCATCAACACACTCCTTTAATATGGACACAAGGAATACTTCCTCTCAACATAAAAGTATGAATCAGTCAATCTTATTTCCTTTTAAAGGATCACCTGAAGATCAGGGCCCCCAGCCTCAATTACCAAATGATATCTTCGTTAAAACTAACGAAAATATTATGGCTTAACCTAATCAATCGTCAAGGGCGTACAGTTGACCTAACCGGGCATTCAATTTAATTTATTATTATATTTAGTACTGTAAAGCAAAAAACAAGAATACATGGGGGCCCTGATCTTCAGGTGATCCCTTTAAATAGAAAAGCCTCATTACTTAAATAGAAAAAGTTACCACTTTTGCTGATATTAAAAAGGTTTTACACTAAATGTTAAATGATGGAAGACCTCATATTCACGAATCACAACTAAGCTTTTTCTTCTCCGTGACTGCTGACAAAATTTCATGACGTCATATATATATGGTTACCTCATTTTTTCATTTGTTTCGTTCTCTCTCTCTCATCTTGCGCGGAATATCTCCTATACAAGCGTCGTTCTTTACGTTAATTATACTGCGTGTTTGCAGTTATATATATATATACTGTATATTCTTTTTTTTTTTTTAAAAAGGAAGCCAAAGTTTGTTTCAGTATCGAGTGAACTAATGCATTGCAAATATATTGATTAAATTTTCTGATATTATATTTTCAGCTGTTCCAGATTTTCAAAATTCGTCGACATTTAGTAAAAGTTTTAATGTAATGTTTATATATATATATATATATATATATATATATATACACACACACACACGAGTATTAATTTTTGTGATAGATGTGACACACTAGTTTTCATGGAAAGAGACAAGCGACAGCCAATAAATATCATATCCAAATTGCCCTCAGACACACACATACACACACATAATATATGGGATGAATTTCATACTTAAACACATTTAATGAATGAATGATGCGAATCTACAAGGGGAAAAGGAAAAATATTCCAAGGGCCTAGAATAATCTTTTCTTTTTCCTTGTAGATTTGCATCATATATATATATATATATATATTCTGAGATTTTTCGATTTTTTCGAAGGAACGTTAACAAAATATCTTATTTTAAAAAATTTCATGAAATATTTTGAAGACAAGATTTTTTTTTTGTACTGTAAAACGTACTGTACTCAAAAGTAATAAAGGTTATTTCCATTTGGAAATTTAACATTTTGGAGCTTTAGGGAGAGCATAATTGTTTCTTTCAGTGGTGATGAGCAACGTACGGGAGCCTCGTTAGTATGTTGACCCTCTATTAGGGAACCCTGCGAAGCTTCGAGATTCGATTTGATTCGTTAGCTCGGGCTCCGATTCGATATTTCGAATCTCCATTAAGTCTGGTAAAGAACATCAGTGATATTGTTTTGAAGAACATTTTTGTAAATAAACACTTTTCTTTTTACTTAGATTATAATTCAATCTATATACTGAGACCAATCTCTCTTGCGCAATAACACTTTTATAATACTTTAATACCATTGTTCCTCTCATCATCAAATACTTAATACATTTTTTAAAAGGATTTACTTTGTCTTTTGTTCTCAACAAGATTTAATTAATTTTATGCTTATTACTAATTGTGTGTAGAAACACTCTAATTTATATGTGTGCAGTTGATTCGATTCGAGATTCGATTCGATTCGAATTGTTTGGGATGATTTGATGCGAGATTCGATTCGGAAAAAAAAAATTGTACTTGGTAATGATGCTGCAAGTTGCTTGTATCCTGAATCAGCGTCTCGGTGGAGCGATGCTTTGCGTAATCCTTTCTTCCTACTTACAATTAAATTATTAACATTTGTTTGTCGAGCATTCAGAATATAACATATATACGTCATATATTGTATTTCTCGTTTGTTTTTAAACTGTTCACCATTCGCTTCTCTGTTTTAATATTATACATACAAGCACCGTTGACACACCTTTCTTTAAATTATATATATATATATATATATATATATATACACAAGAAGGAAGAAATTAATAAACTATAAGATATTCAGAGGCATTTCACAGCCGAGATCGATGGCTGCAAAAAACTCAACTGCTGGGAAAGACTACGTAAACTAAATCTGTACTCCCTGGAAAGAAGAAGAGAGAGGTACACCATAATATATACATGGAAAATTATCGAAATACTGGTACCAAACCTCAAACCAAACTAAATTACTATCCAAACAACACTGGAAAATAGGAAAGGCAGAATGTTTAGTGTTCCCAAATTAAAGGCCCGACAAGGTACCTCCTCAACACTGAAGGAAAGCAGCTTGGTTGCTGCACCAGGGATAGTAAGGATGTTAGTAAGGATAGAACATAGCAATGAAGAAAAAGTGTATATTGTATCGTGGGCTATTTCTTATAATAACTCTGAAGAAAGCTTGCTTTTTTTTTCAAGAAAAATATAATAAACCACCAACAAATGCAGCCACTCTTCGATACCGGAAGCTCAAACTTTTGGAAATAGAGCCTGCTAAAAGATCGTCCAAGAAGCGGAAGGACAGTGACGGCGATGCCAACAACAAAGAAAATGTCCTCGCCACTTTTCAAGTCGATCCAACAATTTCAACGAGAAAAGTCGCACAGGAATTGGCTATTTCCAATTTTTAGTTGCAAAATTATTCAAATCACAGGGGTACCACGATTACAAACCCATTTACTCTGATCGACGGCTACAGTTTGCTGAAACAATGAGACTAAAGTTCAACAGTGATCCAGATTTCCTTCGAAAAATAACATTTTCAGATGAATGTGTCTTCGGTTTAAGAGTAAAGGAAACAAACACAACGTTCACTACTGGTCGAAAATAAAATCCCAAAATAGGATTGGGAAAATCCGTTGAAACAGCTACACTAACAGTTTGGGCGTGCATTGGTTATTCACGATTCGTTTTCTTTGACATATCGAGAGATACGATGGATGGAAAACGCTATTGCCAGGTATTGAGAGATAAAGTTTTGTCTCAGTTTACTAATGGCGTTGGCCGGAATTGGCTTTATCAATATGATGGAGCGCAGACACATTACTCTGCAGTTGCCTGTGAGATTCTGGATACGACCGTTGAAGGAAGATGGCTTGGGCGGCGAGGTTCCATTGAGTGGCCAGCCAGATCACCTGATTTA
>JAJOZX010004655.1:277500-332500 GCA_023014485.1 Bathynomus jamesi
TTGAAAAGTTAAAAGGTTGAAAGGTTGATTTATAATATTAATTCTTGCAAAAAAAAGGACGGATTAAAAGTAAAATTAAAATAAACATTAAAAACTCAAAAAATTAAATGTTAAATTTGGGTAAATGTAATTAATGATGTGGAACGAGAGAGAGAGAGAGAGAGAGAGAGAGAGAGAGAGAGAGAGAGAGATTATCTTCAAACGCTATTTTTTTGGCTCTGTTAAAATGGATTTTGCTTTGGGGGAATATGAGGAACATTCACTCAATTAGGACCTAATTCGAGGAACATCCTGTAGAAGGACGTGAGCAGACGCGGATTTGGCCGTAAATGTCATTTATTATAAAACCCGCTTGCACACTGCATCATTTTCACCAACTTTATCTGAAACATTGCATCGATGAACGAAAATGTCGACAAATGTCCCAAAACCTTTTATGTTCATCTCCCGTCCATATTTTAGTATTATTTTTTGTTGCTTTTATAATCTCGCAATTAATTTTATGAGTAAGGTTTATTAGTTATTATTAAAGTAATAAGTAATCTGAGAGACTTCCATCATCATTATTAATCGCATTAATCTTTCTGCCAACCCCATATTAAAACCGGTTTTATATACTGTACATGGCACTTTATCAGCTACGGCCCTCTATCATTTTTTTAATTATTTTTAGAAAATTTATGACAAAATTTTAAAATTTATTATTATTATTATTATTATTATTATTATTATTATTGTTGTTGTTATTGTTTATGAATTACTCGGTATTAACATTAAATAACTATTAGTTCTGCTTTTAAAGCTACCCACCTAATATTCATTTAAATCGCTCTTTTAGGAAAAGGTTGAATTCTCAACCTTTTCGAAAAATGATACTCGTAATCAAAGATTAATTTCATTGAGAAGTTAAACAAAAAACCATATTTTGTGAAGTTATTTCGTCATTTAACTAATTAATTATTATTATTATAGTTTTTGCTCGAACGCGTTAATCGAAAATTGATCTTATTATATTCGACGCACGTTTGAAATTGAACATCTCCAATACTCGAAACGCTATTAAAAGTTTGCTGTAATTAATATTGAATTTGTATGCATACTTTAAATTCATTGAAGAGTCTAGTATTGAGGCAAATATTTCTAATTACGCGTTTAGACGGCAGATCTTCGCACTTTTGTCGTTATTAGTAGGTTAGAGGACACTTATAACTGGAAATTTCTAATAACAGAAACTAATAAAGCTGCAGGGAGTGGAGAAAACTTTTATCTTATTTCCCGTTCAGGTGAGAACGAAACAGTTTTGGTGGATATATACTGTATATATGCATGTACGTATTCATTTACATTCAGAGGGAGTTACACACACACACACACACACACACACACACACACATATATATATATATATATATATATATATACACATTAGGCAAACATTTCTAATTTCTAATTGCTTTGAGTATGCTATTTCAAACTAAGTCGCTCCAAGAAACCTTTGTGGTTTTACATTTTTAGTTAGATGTTTTCTTTAATGTTTAAGAATTAAAGAAAACATCAAAATAAAAATGTAAATTTGTTGAAATAGTTTCTAGTTTCTGTTACTAGAAGAGAGAGAGAGAGAGAGAGAGAGAGAGAGAGAGAGAGAGAGAGAGAGAGAGAGAGTTACAAAGACAAGAGGAAGCCTCAAAGACCTTTCGGTCCACTCAGAGAGGTTCCTGTTATTAAACTAGTGCATTTTTTAATTATTCTGGCAGTAGTAGAGAACTGGATAGAAAAGCATAAGGCTCTCTTCTTACCCTCCGCTTTCTCCTACGTGGCAAGTACGAAAAAAGGTTGAAGAAAATACCTTGACCCAAGAAAAGTAGCCAAGGAAATTTTACAGTACAAAAGGACAATATATAACGTAGGCTCTACAACTACTTTATGCACACATCGAAGTCGTACACTAAAGAGAGCGCTTTAACCCTCTACCGCCGAATGGGTCTAATACGTACCGTTTCAAATACACGCATTTAGACTTAACCCTACAAAAACTTTAAAACTTTCGGTGTTAAAAGGTTAAAATATTTCTAACGGGGCTCAGCTCTCAAAGAATCCGCAAAACGAAGTGAAAATTTAGTGAAGGTTAGTTGGTTAGTTAAATTTATAATTAAAAATTAAAATATTTTTTAATGTATATTTGCAATTCTGTACGTTGCATCACGGTATAACGGTTCAATCCCGCATTTCCACTCGAGTTCAATCCTGATCTCACACTCTCACCGAGTTCAACTGCACATACATTCTTTGAAAAAAATTCTATCTACTCGACATCTATTGTGAATTTAATCTTTAACTTCGAAGGCATCATTAATTATGAAAAGGTCCATTAATTGCGATAGTTTAAGACTTTGAATAAAGAGTTGGATAATGAATACAAATACTGGGTGTTCCAAATGTTACACAAGTATAAAATGAAAAAATTAATGTTTTATATTAGGCCTATATACGACAACCTTCTGGTCCTTATTTTAAAGCTTAAATTAAGTTATCCAGGCCTTTACTGTTACTTTTTCGTAATTGTTTACAACGATTAGAGCTATATCGAAGTGTGGTGAAATGTCGTGCGCACCATTCAAGAAGTTATGATGATTTAGTTTTAATTTAGATATGAGCAACGTTTAGGACGCGGTACTGTGTACAGGGTGGGCCAAAACGTCTGGCCACCCCCTCTAATGTAAATATTAGAAATGTAAATATCTTGAGGAACTGCCGAGACTTTTTACCTACCCTGTAGAATTATTATTTTTTTTTTTATTTCCGTAGAAGTAACTTGTAACTTTGATCCTCTTAAGACATTTCTGGATTATGTAAACCGAAGAAACTGTAAATATTTACACTTCACATATCTTCCTGAAAATGCAGAAACACTTCCGTTTGGTTTTATCACACAATGAAAGTGTCATCATCATATGAAAATAAAAACCCACTCTAATAGACAGAGTTTATTTCCACAACAGTTTCGATGCCCACTGGCATCCTCCTCGGGTGGATACAGAAAAACTATTAGAGTCTATTAGAGTGGGTTTTTATTTTCATATTTTGACCTTCACGTAGAAAAACGTTAAGTTTTTCTTCCGTCATCATCATCATCATCATCATCATCATCATTGGATTTTCATTTCATCCCTTTTCCAAAAATGAGAAATCCATGAATGAGAATCTCAAAGGAGGTAATTCTCGAATCGCTCTATTCCCATTTTATCACATTCTCATTCTCATCCACGGATTTGCCATTTTGATCCACGTTACGTCAGGTAGATTAAACTAATGTTAGGTTAAGTTAAGTTAAGTTACAGTTAGGTTAGGAAGTATTGCCTATTCTCATTTGTCGCCATCACCGCGAATGTGAATGGGATCGACATTCTCAAATGAAGAAACTCTTTCTACAGATCTGAATTTTTCACTTTGCGCATTCTCATTCGGAGACGGCGAATGGGAACGAGAATAACAATGATTGGGAATTAATGCGCTAAAAATGGCTTGCAAATTCAAGGTTTAATTAAAGAACAGTCCTTATTGTGTCATATATAATGTGTCAACGAACTTCAAAGCAGATGGAATATATTGTCAGTAGAGCGACCAACCGGAAAATTAATTATTTCGTCTTGTTAAGACAGCACACACACACACACACACACACACACACACACACAAAACAAGTTGTCCTCATTTTTAAAATTATATATATATATATATAATATATATATATATATATAGAGAGAGAGAGAGAGAGAGAGAGAGAGAGAGGCAGGGCCACCAGCTTGACCTCCTGTGAAGAGAGATCAACGCACGAAACAACATAAGGTTCAAAGGTATATATGATACACACATACCGTGCATGGAACAAGGAACTCTTCGGGAAACTTAAATCCACTATAGCCCGAATAAGTAATGATAAATGGCAAACACTATAGTTTTTTTCCTTTTCATAATGTTAGCCCAACGTGGTCAACGGGTCACTCGCAAAGAGGCCCCAAAAATTTAGCTTCCCTCACCAGCTATCTGCTAAGCAGATAGGATTCAGCTTTGGGACAGGATTATATATATATATATATATATATATATATATATATAGAGAGAGAGAGAGAGAGAGAGAGAGAGAGAGAGAGAGAGAGAGGATATATGGATATATATATAGAGACAAAATCTCTTCTCTTTGGTAATATTAGTGCGTAAATTGTCAATTAAAGTTTGCCTTTATGAGAATGAAATGAAAAGAGAAAGAGAGTATCCGAATTTGTTTGTTAAATTAAGTAAAAATTAATTAATTTGTATTTCCCATCAAATTATGCTCATCCTACATCATCTAACTCGAAATAATTGGTGGAGTAATTTCATAGAAAAAAAGTATGTTTGTGATTTAAATAACTTTACATATACCGTATATATATATATATATATATATATATATATATATTAGCTGAACTAAAAATATGCACTTTTATTTACTGTACCTTCTCTATACATGGGAATTAGTTCCCTAATGCAAAACATGCTCTGTGTGATGTCCTTTCAGTTCATTAATTAGCTTTTCGTACGAATAACAACATTTTGCGATACTCTGGACAGAGTATCCGTTAAAATCCGATAAACTCTCGTTCAAGTGATGCTTTCAGTTCTTCCGTGAATTCCGTTTAAACGGCCCTTATCTCTCGAAATAACCCCACAGATAAAAGTCACGAGGGTTTAGATCTGGTGACGTTGGCGGTTATGATATTCCTTTATCATAAATCACGGGAAATCTGTTGGATAGGACGCTTTTGTCGAAAGTGTCGTGTAAGTATCGTCAGAGGTACAATAAAAATTTCATGTTTTTATTTCATTTGATTAAAAAAAAAAAAATACAAATCTTTTAAAATGTCAGATATCTAAAAAAAAATCACCCGATATATATATATATATATATATTATGAATACATAAACTTAGATTAAAAAAAAGGACAGAAAAATGGTGAATAAAATAAACAACAAAATCATACGTTTTTATGGTTTCGTATGCGTCAAGTTCATGGAAAACAATACGAAAGTAGTACAAACGGGAATGGAGAATGTTGAAATAGAAGACTTATTTGCAAGAGGTTCATCGACAGAAAACCAGGAAATGGCAGAAAATGCCGACACAAACAAAAATGGGATTCAAGACCCCGAGGGAAACACTACAGGGAGGTGCAGAAGCAACCTTAGACTGAGAAATACCACCTGCACAAGAAAGAGACACGATGAATACAAATGAAAACGCATCAAAGATTAAAAAAACTACTGAGTAGGGAAGAAGTGGTGGTAGAACGGAGGAAAGAAGTTGAATCGCATCGCCTCGTAAGGAATCTAAACGACGGACCATATGCGAATATTACGAAAGAGGTTCGTTTAAATATGGGGAGCTATTGAAGAATAGGGACCCCAGCCTTCTTTAGTTAGCTTTATAAGGCTAACTAACGAAAATATCATGACCTAACCTAACCAATCGTCAAGAGCGTACAGTTAACCTAACGATTGGTTAGGTTAGGTCGTGATATTTTCGTTAGTTAGCCTTATAAGCCTAACTAAAGAAGGCTGGGGTCCCTATTCTTCAATAGCTCCAAATATGGTTCAAACTGCCTCTGTATAGTCACCCGAAAAATGTTCCTCCATGATGAGGCATGGAAGTTGCGGGTACAGAACAAACTGTAACTATTTCCACACTTCTATGTACAGACAGTTAAGTAGGGAGAAAAATGCCTAAATATGGAGTGCCAGTATTTTCACATTAAGAGCACGTAAAGAAGAGAACGCGAAAAAAACGGCTCAAATCCTAAATAGAAGAAGTTACTGTGGGACAGGGGGCCATGAAAACGAGGATGGAAAATACCCGTCCTGCACAAAGAACAGAGGAACCTCCAGCACACCAACCTGAATAATTTCAAGAACCAGCTGGACAGGTTTCTGTGCAAAGTCCTTGACCAGCCATACGTGACTCACTACGAAGGCAGGAAGAGATCAGGAAGCAATTCACTCCCACCAAATCCTGCAAATGAGGCGGGATGCTGCAGGTCGATCCTGAACCGTCGTTTAAACCCTCATAAAGTAAATACTGTAATATATATACACACCGTATATATATATATATATATATATATATATATACTGTAAATTTTATGACTTCATCAGTGAATGAAAAGAAATGAAATGAAAAATAAAAACGCCTTTTAAAAAGGTGTAAAAAACCAATAATTTTTTTCACATTTCACCAAACCTCCATTGTTACGTATCGCCAAGCTGAACCTGTTGAATTTGGACTTCCCACATGAGTGAATTTTTTTTTTTTTTTTTTTAATAAATTTATTTTATGCATTGTGCAATTTTATTCATGGCAATAACTGTATAAATTTTATTTGGCAAAACACAATTGCTTATTAAAAATATACTACGCGTTTAAAACGTAAATACTTTGTAAAATTAAGGTTTTAGAAGGTTTAAAGGCGATTATGGAGACTAAGAAACGTGGTAATATGGATAATAATTAATGCAATAAAGACTTTTATATATATATATATATATATATATATATATATATATATATATATATATATATATAATAGGACAATAGCTAAGACCTTTAACACTAACTTATAATCCGACAGTGATAAATTGCTGCATATTTAATATAAAAGTCAGTTATTGAAGAAGGAAAAGAATAAGAAGAAAAAGAAGAAGATAAAAAGGAAGAAGAGGAAGAAGAAGAAGAGGAGGAGGAGGAGGAAGACGAGAGGGAAGAGGCTTTAAAAAAAAAAATCTGAAAATAATTTATTTGAAATTATTATCGCAAAATTCTACGGCGAAATAAATTCACTTTCGAAGGACCTTCATATTATCATTCAGTGCTTGAATCCATCATTCTCAAGTCCTCAGATTAAGGAGAGACCCTTCTCTTATATATATATATATATATATATATATATATATATATATATATATATATATATATATATATATATATATATACATACTTACCCATAAGATGCGGAAAAATCCATGGTTTTGGTTCAGTGTTGAAATATTTCACGCAGAAAATTGAAAGCAGGAGTAGCAACGTTTCGCTCCAATCCCTTACTCATAGGAGTGCAAATTCCTACCAAATTTCATCGGTGCTCATTTAAATTACATTAACTCCTACGTGTTACATCTTTCGTTGTTTTTTTTTCAAATTTTATTCACTTACGCTTGGATTAAGGTAGGTAGGGGTTCTATTAAAGTTTAAAGAATGCGCTCTTTTATCGTGTACAACGATTATTTTTCGAATTTCACTCGCGTTACGATTTTAATTAGAAAAACTCGAAATCCACTTACTACTACTTCATGCTACCTCAGAATTTTACACACACACACACACACACACACACACACACACACACACACACACTTTTATGTTTTATTTTATTTTAGGTTAGGTTAGGTTAGGTTAGATTAACCTAACGTAACCTAAATTAAGCGCCAAAAAAATCTCCAACACCAAAGTAGTAGCTATTTCACATGTTGGAGGAAAGTGATACAAAAGATAGCACCGAATAGGGGGAGCGAATGTAACTCTTAGCTATATATATATATATATATATATATATATATATATATATATATATATATATATATATATATATAATATATATATATATAATGGAAATAACCACGAAGGAAAAAGAAAACATAGAATGGTGCTCAAGCGCTTTCATCTAATAACATCCTCAGGAAACACTGAAATAAATAACAAGTTCGAGACTATATATAGGTCACAAAAAAATAAACTAGAAAAATAAAATTTGTAGGAGGGACATACAAATTTATAAAGAAAAACTACCAGAGTTTTAGCACTTTGCCCCTCTTGTCTAAATCCGTTCTGAACGAATTCAAAACAACAGGATCAAGCGAAAAAAGGCCCTGGCTAATATTGGAGTTATTTGTTTCTATTAACAATGTTGCTTGAGTGAAAAAAAATTGGAGCATTATTCCAATCAATACAGTGGGATAACTCTGACAAATGGACGAAAGGGGCACTGGACGACTGTCCCGTTTTAACGGAATATTAATGCTGTTTTACACGCGTGTGCAAATCCTTTCCCGTCTGTCAAATGTAAAAGGAATCACATTGTTACAACCAATTTTATAGATAATGCCTGAATTATTGGTAGGGCTATTTTTTACTATGATATTTTTCACAGTATTGTCATATAAAAATACTACATTAATATTCAAAAGTTTAAGTACATTAGCAATGCCTAAAAAGCCTGGGAAAAATGGAAGTACTAAAATATTCTTCGACAAAGTGCACACGATAGAAAGTTCGTTTTGCCTTGTTAAGACAAGATTCCCAAAAAGCAGGTGGGTAACACAAATCACTTCCAATACTGTTGGTTTTTTCTAATTCGTCATCCATGTATTCCGGACTGGCGATCCTAAGAGCGCGGAGAAACATTGAAAAAATATGGTTTCTTGATGGGGGTGTCATGTCCGGAGTAAAAGTGAACGTAGGACAAATTGTTTGTTTTTTCCGATAAATACTAAACTTAAAAACCTGGGTTTTCCCTATGTACACGCACATCCAAAAACGGGAATGAGTTATTTTGTTCCACTTCTAAAGTAAACTTAATGGAAGGGACTTGATTATTTAACTGAAGGAGGAAGTCATCCAGGTCACGCTTAATGGGCCAGATACACAAAATATCGTCGACGTATCGCAACCATGGGATGCCAACCCCCAGGATTCTCGGAATGTAAGTGATTTCGAAAAACTCCAGATAAATATTGGAGAGGAGTGGCGACAAGGGATTACCCAGGACCATCCCAAAAACCTGTTGATAATATTCGCTATTGAAAGTGAATTTACAGTCTTTGATGCAAAGTTTAATGAGTTCCAAAACGATGTGTGCACGTAGTGGCAGGTCATACTTATGTAATTCTCGGGAGAGAAAGTCAAGCATATCGTCAATCGGCACTTTTGTGAACAATGAACGAACGTCAAAACTGATCAATCTATCGTTGGTTTCAGTGCGTATATTATTCATTTTTTCAGTAAGATCCATGAAATTTTTTACATGTGAATCAGAGATAGTTCCGAGAATGGGGGACAAGACTTTGACAAGCCATTTGGAGAGTTTATAGGTAATAGAACTTACAGAGCTAATAATAGGGCGCATAGGTTTGCCAGGTTTGTGGGTTTTAATAAGACCGTAAAGGTAGGGAAGAGAAGGCGAAGTGGACGTGAAAAGCGGAATTAAGTCCTTATGATTTTTGAGAATGCGTTTCAAGCCACTATTGAATGATTTGATGACGTCATCCTGCGGGTTGTTCCTAAGCTTTCTTTACCAATTCATTGATTTGTTGTACCTGGTATTCCATACATTAAAACCAAGCTCACCCTCTCGTCTATTATTAATTTCGCGTCATCCCCTACCTAAGAGAAAAAAATAATATATTATAATCAACACCAAAAAATTCTGTATCCAGTTTAGAGAATCTAGAACAGGAATCTGGTGTAGGCAATTGCATGGTCTCATCGATAGATGAGTTTAATGCCTTTGTATTACAAAAAGATATTTATAAAAATCTTTCTGTGCTAAATCTAAACATTCGAAGCTTACCTAGGAACTATAACTACTTATTGGCTCTTTTGAAAACTTCTACGGTCAAATTTAGTGTTATAATTCTCACGGAAACCTGGTTAAATAGTAGTATTAAAAACCTGTATAATATAGATAATTACGTTGCTTATCATACTGTAAGAGATGGTCAGATTGGTGGGGGGGTATCTCTGTGTATGTGAATCAAACTTACGACTCTAACGAAGTATTTTCTGTATGTAATAGGGACAATGAAAACCTATTTGTTAATATAAAAGACAAAAGTAATATATATTCTGTCCGTGCAATATATAGACCACCTAATACTAATATCAATAGCTTTTTAATTCACTCAGATAACATGTTATGCAATTTTCATAATCGAATGCCATAGTGCGGGTGACTTCAACATCAATTGCAATCTGAAGCAATCTCTCATAAATTTTAAACTTATGAATTCTTTCTATCGTAGTCATACTGTTACCAAACCCACTCGAGTCTGCAGCTATGGCAATCGAATAACAGAATCTACGATGATAATATATTTGTAAATAGCAATGCCCTCGTAAATTCTGGAATTATAACCACAAACATCAGTGATCATTTTCCTACTTACGCTATATTCAATAACATTGTTCAGGTTGCGGACAAAACAACTATTGATTACAGAATATTCTCAGAGGTTAACGAAAGAAACTTTATTGGGGCTGTAGAAAATACTCGACTTGACTGTGACGAACCTTTAAATGACCCAGACCATATGTTTCAGTTCTTCTATGACACCTTATTCCATATCTTTAATATTCCTAAAATACAATATACTCAATACAGAAACAAATGAACTAAAATAATCAAAATTGCAAAATATAATTATTATAACAATCAATTTTCCAAACATAAAGGAGACATGAAAAAGACTTGGACAGCCATAAACAGTCTTGTTGGAAAACAAATTAAGAAAAACTCAATAGAGAAATTAAATGTTGATAATAAAGAAATTACTGATGATACTGCTATTGCAGACTTTTTAAATGCACATTTTACTTCAATAGCGGATAAGCTTCGCTCACAATTACTAAATAATGATCACTCACTTCTAGAATATGTGCCACCCAGCCCACTAAATTCATTTTCTTTTGTTCCTGCTACCTCTACTGAGGTCCGGAATATTATTGGTAAATTAAAAGAATACAAAAAATAACATTCATAACATCCTGTACCTATATTGAAACTTGTTGAAGATAAGATATCTGTAACTTTGGCTAAAATTATCACTCAAAGTATTTCCAAAGAATATTCCCATCAATGCTAAAAACTGGTTGCATAACGCCCCTTTTTAAAAGGGTTGGGTACGATTCGATGTGGCCGACTCGATGCGATCCAACTCGATGTGGCCGACTCGATGTCAGGACAACTCGATGTGATATCCCTAAGGGATATTTCGTCGTTAGTTTTAACGAAAATATCACAACTTAACCTAACCAATCGTCAAGGGCGTACAGTTGACCTAACCGGGCATTCAGTTAACCCACATTAAATATATAAAGAAAATGAAATCGACTTGGCCTGGCATCGACTTGGCTTGACATCGAGTTGTCCTGACATCGAGTCGGCCACATCGAGTTGGGTCGCATCGAGTCGGCCACGTCGAATTGTCCCTGCCCCTTTTAAAAGGGGTGATCCTACACTAGCAACAAATTACAGGCCGGTGTGTTCATTATCTGTGTTCAGCAAAGTTTTTGAAAAAATTGTAAAAAGTAGAATGTAGCGATATTTAGAATCCTACAATTTATTATCTCCAAATCAATATGGCTTCCGTAATAATAAAACAACGGAAATGGCTATTTTAAATCTTATGGAAAATGTAAATATAGCTAAGGAGAACAAAGAAATAATGATATCAATATTTATGGATTTGAGTAAGGCGTTTGATGTAATAGACCATAATATTCTATTTAATAAATTATATTGTTACGGCTGTAGAGGAGCAATCAGCGTTGGTTTAAAAGTTATTGTCCAATAGATATCATTTTGTATCAGTAAATAATGTTGCTCAACTAAAGCGCTTGTCAAACATGGTGTGCCACAGGGCTCAGTTCTGGGTTCACTGTTATTTATATATAAAATGACCTTCCACGTTCATCTGATATACTTGAACTTCATAATGTTTGCAGATGATACAACTGTCTCTTTCTTGCAAAGATGTTAATACAGCTAAGAATATACAGTATTTCATTCAGAATTCGTCAGTGTAATGAAATGGTGGACCACCAATAACTCTTCCTAAATACCAATAAAACAAATTTCATGATTTTTACTAATAAAAGAAATGTACATCTTGATGAACTTAATGTTAATGAAATAGCTATAAAGGAGGTGTACTGTAACAAAATTTCTTGGTGTAATGCTAGATAAGCATTGCAATGGAGTGATCATGTAAATTATATCGCGAAAAAGATTTCAAGGAGCGTTGCCATAATGTTTAAATTTAGAAATGTAGTCCCTAAACAAGTTTTATTAACTCTTTATCATAGCCTACTCTTGGTTCTCTTATATAACATATGCACCTTGTTTGGGGAAACTACGCTAACAACGCATTAAATGGTATCTTTGTCATCCAAAAACGAGCAATAAGGTTATTATCTGATGCTGATTTCCTTGATCACTCTAGTGCATATTTAAGGAAGGCCTGATTGACCCCACTTGACTTCTGTGGAGCCACTTAAGAGTCTGTTGTTATGAGTGAAGACCTCGAACGATCCAGCAGTTAAAGAAAAAATTACAGATCAGTGTAACAGAATTAGTGCGGAAACACTTCAAAACGTAACCGACAGCTTACAAAGACGAGTAGAAATGTGTCAAACGGCTGCATGGAATGCAATTTGAGCATGTATAGATTAATTGGCTAGTTGATTGTATGGTAATGTATAGTTAAAACTATTTTCTCGTTCAATCTGTTATATCTTATCTCCCTATCAGAAAAAAACGGACTTTGTTACACTGTATATATATATATATATATATATATATATATATATATATATACACACACTGCAATCGAGATTTCACTTCCATTTCAAAATATGCGCAATGAGCCATCAGATAATAATATCATGCAGGTAGTAAATATCGTTGTCATGGTGATAGGATTTGCGCCTCAAACGCATTAAACGTCGTATAATCTCTACAACAAGTTTTATTTGTGGATTTGGTTTTATTTGAACGCATCTTGCACAGCATCTTCTTTATGAAACGTCAATATGGTATTTTATTTCGGTTTTAACTACTATAATAAAGGTCAATGCGATGCCGAGGTTATGATTTCGTTTACACAGGACTCAAATAGATTGAACATAACACTTATTTTAAAACTTCTCAAACTGTTTAGGTAAGTTCATGTTCACATTTAATTTAACAATCAAATTAGGGAAATAATATAACTAAAATGATATATACACCTTCGTTGCTTTAATCTTGGCTTTGCTCCGCCTGAATATTCATTCTGACGAAAGTCAAGCTTTTCACTCCACCTTAATTAAGAACACAGTTTAACGTGGAATCCGAATCACGCCCCACCAGCAGCCCAGCGTCTAACCACTAGGTTACCCAGGGTACCAATTTATCTACCAACCAATTTCTTTTTTTGTGTGGAAGGATGAACAGCTGGGTTTCGCTGCGCACCGCCTGCCGTCACCGGGTCTCGATCCCGGGGCCGATGGATTTGTAGTCAGCGATGCTAACCACTGCACCAACGAGGCGCATCATATATATATATATATATATATAATATATAATATTATATATATATATAATAATATATATAAGAGTTACGTTCGCTTCAATTCGGTGGTATCTTTTGTATCACTTCCTCCTACAAGCAAAATAGCTACTACTTTGTTATAAGAGATGTGTTTGAGGTCCAATTTAGGTTAGGTTAACCTAACCTAACCTAACTTAAAATAAAAATAAAACAAAACAGAAATTTGGGTGTGTAAAACCGTGAGGTAGCATAAGTATTAGTAATTTGATTCCGAATTTTTTAATGAAAATTCTAACGCGAGAGAAATGCGAAAAATAATCGCTGTGTACGATAAAAGAGCGCATTCTTGACACATTTTAATGGAGCCCCTACCCTACCTACCTTAGTGCAAGCGTAAGTGAATGGGAATTTGAAAAATCAAAAGATGTAACATGTAGGAGGTAATGTAACTTTAACGACCATCAACGAAAATGTAGGGGGAATTTGCGCTCTTATAAGTAACTATATATATATATAATATATATATATATATATATATATATATATATATATATATATATATATATATATATATGGATGAATTCACAATTAAACACGCGAAATGAATGAATGATAAAAACCCACAAGGAAAAAAGAAAAATGATTCCAAGGCCTTTCGTATATTCAGACGTACACCTCGTCAGGGAAAACCCCTAACGAGGTCTACTTCTTTGGGTTTGCAAAATATATATATATATATCCTGTAGCGGTTCCGCGCGTTGCTCAGTCTTCACACATGGAGGTCAGGTCAGCTCCATCTTTTGACCTTATATATATATATATATATATAGTGCTTAATTTGTGACGGAACGCTCCGGAACGCCGTTCCGGTACATACTTTTATTTTAAAACCTAATTAAAAAAGGTTTTTATTTTAATAAAAAGGTCAGCAACGTAATTTCGTAATTTAAAAACAACGAAATACAGACAGTAGAAAGCGAAAACTAGTCGATCAAGCAGAAAGAAGTTTGGAGTGAGTGTGGAAATTAATGTGATTATTCTATCAACTTCCTATATATAGCACTAGCATGTAAGTAAAGCAATTTTATTTTGTTTCAAATACATATAATATTTTGTTTCACTTAAGATGAAATAACATTTCACTTAGATGTTGCAATCACAGTCTAACTTTTTCTTTAAAATAATACTGTATTCGAAGAACTTTTATTTGCATGTTGCGCAGTTTTCGCAGAAAAAGCCCTTAAAATGCGTTGGTTTCCGGGGCGCAGACCCGGACCCGCTGGGGGAACTTACAGCGCTCCCCCAGACCCCCTAACTGTGAGGGCTTCACCTGCGTTCCACTTCTTTTTCATTTACAAATTAAGCACTGTGTGTATATATATATATATATATATATATATTGGATTAATTCTGGAAATTAATGTAATAAATATAAAAATGATTAAAATTAAGATCATGCAAATAAAATCAAATTATCTGATCGTAACGTTCAGCCTTCCATGGAGGTCGACCCAAACTTATTCCAGTCCGATCGAATGATAATATTTGCATTTAATATTTTAACTGGAAATTAAAATTTGTTTTAATATTAAATAAATGGAAATGACTAATATTTATATACATTTCACATTTTCAAATGACAAATTTGACAGTTTATATATATATATATATATATATATATATATATATATAATATATATATATATATATATATATATACAGGGTGGGCGGAAAGTAGCTCCCTATTTGGATTGGTAAAAAAATACGTATATTATCCATTTATTTCAGAAGAAATAATATGAAAAGGTAGGCATACATGGTAGGTTTTCTCTAAAATTCAATGTGGGCTCCAACTCTTTCCACCAGCTTCTGGAGCCGCCCAGGAATGGCGTCCACTGACTTTAGCAGGAACTCCGGCGGGATGGAGGACATGACTTCCCGAATTCGGTCCTCCAGTTCTTCCAATGTCCTCGGTTTGGTGCGGTAGACTTCTTCCTTTACCCACCCCCAAAGAAAGAAGTCGCACGGTGTCAAGTCGGGGCTCCTGGCTGGCCATTGATGTGGACCACGACGACCCATCCAACGCCCAGGAAGTGGGCATCCAGCCACTCACGGACAACAAGAGCGAAGTGCGGAGGGGCGCCATCTTGCATAAATATCAGATCGTCGATGTTCTCCCATGTGCTGACAACTGGCCAGACCTCGTTTCGCAACATAGCAAGGTACCGCTCAGCATTCATGGTGTTGCGCAGAAGGAACGGGCCCACAACCTGATCTGAGGTCATACCACACCACACCGTTACACTGAACCGATTCTGCCGTTTTTCAGCGGTAACCGTGCGACTTCTTTCTTTGGGGGTGGGTAAAGGAAGAAGTCTACCGCACCAAACCGAGGACATTGGAAGAAAACTGGAGGACCGAATTCGGGAAGTCATGTCCTCCATCCCGCCGGAGTTCCTGCTAAAGTCAGTGGACGCCATTCCTGGGCGGCTCCAGAAGCTGGTGGAAAGAGTTGGAGCCCACATTGAATTTTAGAGAAAACCTACCATGTATGCCTACCTTTTCAATATTTCTTCTGAAATAAATGGATAATATACGTATTTTTTTACCAATCCAAAATAGGGAGCTACTTTCCGCCCACCCTGTATATATATATATATATATATATATATATATATATATATATACCGGGTGTCCGAGAATTATCTGTACAATTTTTGGCTGTTATTAAAAGTCAACCATGAAGTGTAGAAATTCCAGTTTTGTCCATTTTACAGAGAATCTCATTAAGTTTTTTCTGAACCAAGTTGTGACAAGTTTTTTAGAAATTCCAGTGTGTCCGAACATTATCTGTACAATTTCATCTTTTAATAAAATTCTTGATAAACACACGTAAAATTCTTAAACAAGATTATTTAGAATCTGTATTTTCAAAAGTTCTTTTATTAAAGTAACGTTGTTACAAACATTCGATATGTGCACCATTAGTGATTCGCAAAACATCCAATCGATACTCCAAATGTTGCCATGTACGCTGCAGCATATCCACATCAATTCGCTCAATAGCTGCTGTGATTCTTGCTTTTAATCATCAATGTCTGTCACCCGCGTACATTTCTATAAAACTTGTCAAAACGTGGTATCAGAAAAAACTTAATGAGATTCTCTATAAAATGGGATAAAACTAGAATTTCTACACTTCATGGTTGACTTTTAATAACAGCCAAACATTGTACAGATAATTCTCGGACACCCGGTATATGATGAAAATAACCACGAAGGAAAAAGGAAACACAGAATGGTGCTCAAACGCTTTCGTCTAGTGACATCCTCAGGAACACTGAAATAAATAACAAGTTCGAGACTATATTATATAGGTCACAAAAAATGTCTCAAACTTCAGTGTTCCTGAGGATGTCATTAGACGAAAGCGCTTGAGCACCATTCTGTGTTTCCTTTTCCTTCATGGTTATTTTTATCATAAATATTATTCACGTGTTACTTTCGTGAAATAATTTTCATATATATATATATATATATATATATATATATTAATATATATTTTTTTTAAATCTCATTTCCCAAGGATCTGGGGGGAGAAAGCAGAAAACACCCCTGATGTAAAATACAGAAGTAGTGATAATGGGAAAAGGCAGAAAGCGTACGCATCCATTCACAGGCGTGGCAAAATTTCTCACCTGAGGTGCTTCTAGGCTTTGTCAAAAATAAAAGAGACAGAGTCCCGAACTTGCATACATATATATATATATAACTTGCATATATAAAACCTCCTCCATTCCAGCCGATTTGCAGCTACTTCTCGTGCATCACTTACATCAAGTTCACGCCTCCACGCAATCATTTACACGTCCCTCCATCTTCTCGGCCTTCCTCTCCTTCATCTACTTTCGCAAACACTCTTATACACTCTTTTCACAACTCTGTCATCTTTCATTCTTTCGACATGTCCAAACCACTTTAATACATTTTCCTCAATTTTCATTTCCACTTCAATCCGACACACGCCACACATACTTCTCAGGTTGTTCATCCCAACCGCTCTTACTCTTGACTACTCCCTTTCATGCCATGTCAGTGTTTCAAAAGTGTCGGTACTAACACACCTTCATGTAAACATCTTACAGCACCTCGATCCAATCTCTTCTTTCTCACAACCGATTTCAGCACACACGTCACCTTTCTTCCTTGATTCACTATACTGTTAACTTATTCCACACTCGTACCTTTTTGTTCAATGCATATACCAGATATTTAAGAGACTCTACCACATCTTGTGTTTCACCATTCACCATCACATGACAAGCTCTATTTCCAGCTTTACTATCAATAACTTGGTCTTTCCCACATTCACTTTCAACACCCTTCTCTCACACACTGTCATAACACTCTCAACAAACTTTTGAATACCACACTCATTCTGGGTAAATAGCACAACATGATCGACATACAACAGACTCGACAGGCCCCACCTATTCCCATCATACACCAGATTCAATCTTCTTCCAAGCAGTCGCAATTTCACCTCTCATCATTACATCCATAAACAGATTGAACAGCCACGGAGACGTCACACATCCTTGACGCACGCTAACACTTACATCAAACCAATTGCTTAGTTCTTTACTTACTCTCACACACGCACTACTTTCACCACAGGAACGCTTCACCGCATTCATGAGTCTACCACCAACCCTATATATAATCAAGACTTGCCACAGTGCTTCTCTATTTACACGATCATACGCTTTCTTTAGAGCCATAAAAGCCATGAATACCTTGCAATCTCTTTCACATGCTTTCTCAGTCACTTGTCTCACTGCAAACACTTAATCACACAACTTTTTCCACCTCGGAACCCTCCTTGCTTATCGCTCACCAAACATTCCGTAATATCATATCACGAACTCGTTGTATCACTACTCT
Source organism: Bathynomus jamesi (assembly GCA_023014485.1). Lineage (NCBI taxonomy): Eukaryota > Metazoa > Arthropoda > Malacostraca > Isopoda > Cirolanidae > Bathynomus > Bathynomus jamesi. The sequence goes on from JAJOZX010004655.1 coordinate 295,837, forward strand.
ATCATACACCTTCCCTACTACACTCAACGGACTTATACCCTGTAATTCTTACATTCATTCGTTTCACCTTTCGCTTAGTACAATGGAACAATTATTGCTGTCTTCCAGTCTTGAGGCCCATTCCCATTTGTCCATGCAGATACATATACTACAACCACTCCAACTCTTTCAATCCCCTATACTGTATTTAATCATTTCCCCATATATTCCATCCACACCTGCCGCTTTTTCATTTTCAGCTTGCAAACTCTCTTTCACTTCATCTATGGTTATGTTCTCAGGCATTCTGTTACATGTCCTTCTCACACCACCAAATCCCATCATATTTATATTTGTGCTCCTCTCATCTCTTCCACCATCAAACCCTCGCAATATTCCTTCCACCTATTAAGTAGATCAGCATCCGCTGTGAGGATTCTTCCATTTTCATCCCTTACTCCCAAACTTACTTTCTTCGTTTCCTTTCTTCACTTCCGCACTACCTTCCAAAACAAATTTCTATTCTCTACATAATTTTCATTCATCCTCCTTCGAAACTCATTATTTACTTTGTTTCTTCTGCCGCACTTATCTCTTCATACTTTCCTGTTCTCTTCGTACACCCTCTTTATTCTTCGACTTTTTTCTCTATCGCAATTACCCTGCACACACAACATCCATTCCCTCCTTTTACACCGAACAGCTGATGCAACCTCGGCATCCCACCACGTTGTTGCTCTTTTCTTCGTACCTGATTTTGCGATTCTACACACGCACTTTGCATTCCTAATCAGACATTCCTGATACACATCCCACATCTCACTCATATCCATTTGTTCCGCAACTTCTACACTCGATTCATCATTTATCTCTTATTGTACTCATCCGCTACCCATCTCACCATTAACCTGTGCTACGTCATAGCCAATGTCGTAACACCGCTTCCCGTTGATCAGCGAAGTTGAGCGACATTGGGTCAGATAATAGTTGGATGGGAGACAGTCCTCTGCGTCCAGACTATGTAGCGACCCGTGGTTCGGTTCGAATTCCACGTAAAGCTGTAGGTCTTCTCCGTCATATGACCTTAGATGTTGCGAAGGAGGTTAAACAAAACCAATAATTACTATTATCACCATTAACTTTTCCACTTTAATTCTGTCGTAACCTACCTTTTTTCCACTCACTCTCTTCCATTCTCCGTACAAACTCCGATTTTACGCAAGACAGCCACATGTAGTCAGAGAAATTGTATTTTTGCTTAACCGTTTCATCTTCAACTGGCCACTCGGTATTTTATATAAAAATTATTTTGTCCCTTAAATTTTAATTTATGTGCATGGTTGATTTCACTCTGGAAACAACCGATTCATATATTATTAAATTTTAAACTCTGCCAGAATAACGTTATATATATATATATATATATATATATATATATAATATATATATATATATATATATATATATATATATATATATATATATATATAAATAACGGAAACACTGAAGTAAATGTTTAGCACAAAGGTTTTATTTTTGCGTCGTTGGGCCACGTCCCGAGCACGTTTCTTACCACTACACCATCCAGGAAACCAAAACATTTGCTTTTATATATATATATCTAAATCGTCAAATTCCTCCTACATTTTCGTCGGTAGTCATTGATATTACATAGCTCCAACATGTTTTTTGTTTGTTTTTTTAATTTTTAATTATTTACCATTGCTTAAGGTAGGGGAGAGTTCCATTAAAAATTAGAGAATGCACTTTTTTACCATATATAATGATTATTTTTCGAATTTCTCTCTCTCGCGTTAGGATTTTAATTAAAACACTCAAAATCCAATTACTACTACTTCATGCTACCTCAAACGTTTACACACCAAGTTTTTGTTTTATTTTATTTTAGGTTAGGTTAGGTTAACCTAACCTAACCTAACCTAAATTGAACCCCAAAAAACATCTACAACAAAATGGTAGTTATTTTCCGTGAAGGAAGAAAGTGATATAAGAGATAGTACCGAATGGGAGCGAACGTAACTTTTAGCGATATATATATATATATATATATATATTTCATTCACTTACATGCAGTGAAGATTGGCTGATAGTTGATATACACTTAAAAACTGTGTGTTTTTCTTTCATGTGCAAACAATAATTGTCTTGTTCAGTGTTTGTGGAATGAAATTAGAGCTTGGAAATAGTTTTCATTCTATTTTATGAGGTGAATCGCATTGAAATTCATTCCCATTAAAAGTAAATTTAATTAATTATTGCGGGAAACGTTTCAAAATGTATCGTTTGTAAAAATTATTTCGATGGATCATTTTTATATTCAGGATCTATTAAAAATTTCGACTAACTTAAAAGAAATTATAATGAAAAAAAAATTGGATCACTCGAAGATCAGGGCCCCCCCAGCCTCATTTACCAAATGATATCTTCGTTAAAACTAACGAAAATATCACGACTTAACCTAACCAATCGTCAAGGGCGCACAGTTGACCTAACCGGACATTCAATTTAATTCGTTATTATGTTTGGTACTGTAAAGCAGAAAATAAGAATACATGGGGGAGGGCCCTGATCTTCAGGTGATCCAAAAAATTGAATATCAAATTGAAACGAAACTAATGTTTTGGAAAGTTTGTTTGCAAACACGTTTCGGTCCTTTGTGCCAAATATACACAGTAAAAGATGTTACGAAATATCTGAATAATAGAAACAAACTATTTTGGAGGTTCATTAACACCCTTCAAGGCGTCATATTGTTTTTATTGAGCTCCCCTTTAATAAATATACCTTTAGTTAGACCTCAAAGTTCAATATTTCATCACTAGGCATTTATATTAGTTTGAATCTTTAGTCTCAGCTTTATTTTATTGGCATTTAAAGATAAATGTTTGGTTTATAGGGATATATCCCTACGGAGGGACACCAACAGAGTATGCGGATGATTAGAAGACGATGACATGAACTTTAGCACGAGAAATTTCAGCTCTTCAGATATGGAAGAAGTGAAGAACATAAACAGACAACATATTATGCCCCAGATAAAAAATAAATTCAGAGAAGCACCAAAGCAAAAGATTTAGTGGTCATAATGACCAATGATGCAAAATTTGGGACACAAAATCAAATAACGATAAACAGCAAAAAGAGTTAATGGACAGCTAATGAGAACCTTTAAAAGAAAGGACGAGAATGTAATGATTCCCTTACTAAAAAACACTGATCGTACCAAAAGTTCAATACTGGTCAGTCTTGGCGTCCCCATATAAAAAGGAAGAAATTAATAAAGTGAAAGAAATTCAAGGAAATTTTACAGCGAAGACTGATGGCTGCAAAGAACTCAACTAATGAGAAAGAATTTTTAAATTAAATCTATATCACTGGAAAGAAGGGAGAAATACACCATAATTTTGCACATGAAAAATAATAGAAATGGTACCTAACTTCAAACTGAACCATTAACCATCCAGACAACAGTGGGAAATAGGAAAGGTAGAATGTGTAGTGTTCCAAAACTAAAGGCCACGAAAGCACCCTCAACATTGAAGGAAGCAGCTTGGTTGTCAGGAAACCAGACTTTTTAACCAGCTTCTGAAAGACATCAGGAGCATCACGGGTGTCAAAGGTGAAATCGTTAAAAGAAGATCAGATGCCTGACTCAGGATGATACTGGATGAGCCGGGTGTGCCTGGCTATGTGCGATGAAGTATATAGATATATATATATATATATATATATGAAGTGTATATATATATATATATATATATATATATATATATATATATATATATATATATATATTGAAGTGTATATATATATATTGAAGTGTAATATATATATAATATATATATATATATATATATATATATATATATATATATATATATATATATATATATATATTCTACAACAGCGAAATTAATAAAAAGAAAACTATAAAAACCTTTTTTCGATCCCACCTTTTGAAACAGCCATTTTTGACTTGATTCGAAATGTTCGGCGTACCAAATGTTAATCCGTACAAAATAATTTTCACTATTACTTTAGTACATTTGAAATACTTGAAACGTATCACGAATCGATAAATGTCGTCGAAATGAATCTGATTTAAAGTTAATAGCTTATAATGGGATTAACATCGCACCATATGCAGGCTTAATCGCGAGTCTCCCTTCCATCAACGTAGACCCCGCCACGCATATGAAACAAAGGGAAACACTCATAGCATTTTATCGTTGGGGCGACTTCTTTTTAAACTTAAATAAGACGTAAAGAGCTAAATATAAGTTAGCAGACATGCCAGACATAATGACCTTTTCCTTCCTTCTTGTCTTTGATACTATGAGAACTGCCTGTCCTTCTCGATTTTAATCTTCATGGGCGATGTCATATAGTTCTTTGAGCTTTGAGATGAAGTCTACTTCATGAGAGAGCTGCGTAGAAGATCTACGAGATTTGCCCTTTTTAAGAGATTGCCATTCTGAATGAAGTTTCAGTCATCTCTTCACAAGATCATATTGATGAGCTGTTGAGGTACCAACTTTCTCCCAGAATTGTGTCACAATTTTTAAGGTTTCTTTTGCATTGTCTTTTAAAGTTACTTTCATTCCTGTATGATGGTAAAAGAACAATGATAAAACTTCGCCCTTTATAGGAAGTTTGCTGCCAAAAATTTGGGACGAAGGTTGGCCAATAAGCCAATGTTTGTCTTGGCACGGGTTCTACCTCCAGTACACAACATGATTATGGTTAGCAGTGTTTTTTCCCTCAGCAGCACAGAACATCTAAAGTGTTAATACTAAAGCAGCAACAGCGCTCTCTGTTATACTGCAGTGACTGAGAACTTGCGTTTCAGGAAGAGCAGAAGAGACAAGGAGCGGTGTCTGTACCGAAGGGAAAGAGAAATTTTCTTGTTTCTGCTTTCATTACATCTCACACAAAATTAATAATAATAATTATTATTATTATTACTATTATTATTTTATTGTATCTTATTAAATGTAATTAAATATCTTATTATAATTATTATATTACAAATAACATTTTTAGTATTTCTTAATTATATATATTTATATTATATACTATTACATTATTATATTATTAAGCAGTATTTTACTAAATTAAAACTGCTAAAGGCGTATGTTACTAGAAAAATATCCTAACTATGATGCCTAAACTGGCTTATATTTTTCCTAACACACTGTATATAAATTTCATACTGGAAATTTTTCCCACCGTCTGCTTGTGCAACTTCTAAACTAATCCCATTTTTACTAAAATTTATCAAAAGTGTTTGTAAGTCATTAAGAAGAAAATGCAAGATTCCAAAATATGAATAATGGAAAAAATATTTTACCTCAAACTTGAGAACCAAAAACAAAAAAAAAAAAAAAATTATATATATATATATATACATAAAGTTCTCTGTAAATTGAAAGTTCAAATGTCCTTCCTTCTTAATATATTTTATCTAGTTTTCTCAAGATAATTTTGAATAATTCACTTTATTTCTACAAAGCGAAATTGTTTGCATGAGAAATACACAAAACTTATTTTAAATTTAACTAATAATGTTTATTATTTAGGTCCCCTTTTTCAAGAAGGGATTCTTTTGTGTAGAATATATAAAGTAATTTACGTGTTTTTTTTTTTAATATTATTATTCTCTTCTCTCTCCTCCTCTCTCTCTCTCTCTCTCTCTCTCTCTCTCTCTCTCTCTCTCAATGTTTTTGAGGAAGAAAATTTCTATGACAAAAATGTTTCTTTGAATGGAAAATAAAAGAAAAGAACTTGACATTTTTATTAAAATAATATTGAAAAGGTTTTTATAGAATTACAGACAATTTGCTTTAAGAGTGTACAAGGTTGTATGACGCCATTTTTAAAGGGACTCCTTAAAATGACGCTCGAGTTTTGATTTATACAATGTTTACGTCATCCGTATAAAACACAAAATTTCTTAAAATCATAAAGAATTACTAATTAGTAGTAATTGGTTTTTGCTTTTGAGTTTCTCTATTGTCGTTACTGTTAAGACTAAAATACCTCACGAAAAAATAATATTACTAATAAGCAATTTTTGATGCTTTTTAGAAATTTTATATTTGTAGACGAACTTTTTTTTCTGAAATTATAAAATATAAAATGAAAATATTGAACTGTATGAATTATTATAACTGCGCAATTTGTTACACTAACACTGAATTGATTCCAACTGTAATTTTCGCACCGCCCTCAACTAAAGCCTTAAGGAATCGATTCCAATTAGTTTTCTTGTCAAAGTAAAATTAGAAAAATCTTCGGGTTCGGCTCTAATTAAATTTTCCACATAAATTAAATTATAATTACAAATTCCCCAAAAAATGGCATACAATATTTCAACAACTGCTCCTAAAATTTCTAAAATTGCTCTCACGGATGCGTACACCAAAATTCACCTTTTCAGCATCAACATCAGAAGAAAGAAAATGCAGTTATAATTTATTTAATTTACTGAAAAAAATTTTAAAAAATTATATAATTTTCTTTTCTTTTATTTTAAGAAAATCCATTAATTACGTTTAGCGAGAAAATATAAAAAAAAACATTATTTCTTCAGTTAATTAAAACTTGAATTTGAACATTAGAATTTGAGGCAGGTTCTGCGAAATCTGATTTATAGTCCTTTCACAAGATCTAGATCTAAATGAACTTAATATATAGGCAAGGAAAAAAGTTTCTCCTCTCTCTCTCTCTCTCTCTCTCTCTCTCTCTCCTCTCTCTCTCTCTCTCTTTATATATATATACTGTATAAATAATATCTAAATAATGATAATAACAATGATAAAAAATTTTGGAAATTCGTTAAGAATGAAACGGGTGTCAAAAATGCCCTTCCTCCAACAATCGATGGTGGGGTGTCAGGGGAGGATGAAATTGCAAGGTTGTGGAAAAAACCACTACTCAAACATTCTTAATAGTGTGAGTAGAGCTAATCTTAAGATAGGCTGCAGCGAAACGCCTGTGGGACTCAGTGTGGGAGGGACAAGGGAAAATACTTTGATATCAGCTACTGAAGTAAAGAGGTTAATTAAAAAGTTAAAGACTGGTTCGGCGTCAGGGGTAGATGACCTATCGAATGAGCACTTAAGATATGCCAATGACGTGGCGTGTCTGCATATCTCATTGCTCTTCTCAGCCATATTTGGTCATAGTTATATCCCTGCAGAGTTCATGAGGGTATATATCTTGCCCTTTGTCAAAAAAAGTATGGGGACACTGTATCCAGCAATAATTACAGGCCTATTGCTGTCGCCTCCTGCTTCTCGAAACTACTAGAGAAATTCTTGTTACACCGAATAAATGATTACTTATGGACACCTAATCAGTTTAGTTTTAAAAGGTCCCACTCAACTGAGCTGTGTATTTATGTATTGAAGGAAATTATATTAAATACACTGACAGTAATTCGACTATTTATAGCTGTTTCCTAGATATAAGTAAGGCATATGATAGAGTGAACCACAGTATTTTATTTGAAAAACTAGAGGACAGGAAAGTTTCCGTGTACATATTAAATTTATTGAAATTTTGGTATTCCACCAATCTTTTACAGTTAGGTGGAACAATGTACTATTCGAATGTTTTAGTTCCTCTTGCGAGGTGAGGCAAGGCTTCGTGCTCTTTCCTCTGCTGTTTAATGTGTATATTGATGGATTAATTACTTCCCTTAATGAGGCAACATTCGGATGTTGTATAGGTAACACAAGGAAAAATAACTTAGTCTATACCGATGATATAATGTTAATAAGTCCTTCTGTTAAAGGTCTGGATTGTCTGTCTAAAAGTCTGCGAATTATATTCGCAGAAACATGATATTCTTTTAAATGTTACAAAAACTAAGGTTATGTAATTCATCCCAAAATTCCACCCCAAAAGCTCTAATCAGCCGCCTGATATTAGTTTCAAAATGAGAGGTGAAGCAATAGAGTAAGTACAAGTAAGTATTTCGGTCAAATTATCACCAGCTCCTTGAGTGATGGCTCAAATAAGTATAAGAAAACAATATCGAAGCCTTTGTGCTAAAGCGAATATGACTGTAGGGAATTTCCGGTTATGTACAAGTGAAGTGAAGCTAAATACATTCTCTTTCTTACTTTCTGCAGTAATATATACGGACTGCAACTCTGGGTAAATTATAAAAAAGATTCTGGCAGAACCCTAAATTTGGTATACAACAGATCTTTTAGATTTCTACATAAATTACCCCAGAGATGCTCAGCTTCGCAAATGTTTGCTACCCGCAATGTCCCGAGCTTCCCGGACGTAACAAGACGTGCTCAATACGGTCTAATGCAGTGGTGCACAAACTTTTTTGATGTGAGGGCCAAGCGAAGAAAATAACTAAATGTATTAGCCTACTTACTTTCCATCTAAGTCATAAATTGGGTCACTTTTATATTCTAACTTTTTCATTGAATTGAAAAGACCCGTGGGGCCACTGAAAAGACCCGTGGGGGACACATTTGGCCCGCGGGCCAGGGTTTGTGCATCACTGGACTCTAATGCAAAGAATTAAAGAATCAACCAACCCGATTATCCAAGCTATTCATGAGTCCTGCCGTATGTCTTCTAAGCTATGGTATTCATGGTATGAAACCGTTTGTCTGTAGCTCCACTTAACTTCGACATTACTGAACTATTTCTCATTGACTGTATTTCTATCCTTAGTATTTGAATTGTCATTGTATTCTATTGTCAGTTCATATTATTACTATGTGTCGTATGGACCATGGTCTTCCAATAAACTTTTTCATTTTCATTTTCATATATAAGTCGTCTCTTAGTCCCAAATATCGACGTCTGTTCCACGGATCCCTGCTATCTGGGATATATATATATATATATATATATATAATATACTCGTATATATATTTACACAAATGTCAAATCTTATTACGTACATAATGACTGGACTCTCTTTTACTACAACTACAGAACTCTTTCTACGAGTAGACTGCACCCCCAATTTGCATCACCAATATTTCACTAATTTTGAATTGAACTTTAGATGTATTTTGCTGCACAATATTGGAAAAAATTAACATTAGGTTTTGGTTTTCGGAACTAAAATTTTCGAGGAACTTTTTGTCAGTATTAATTTAAGGACATTAATTTTCAATTATAAGTTGGAATCGCTTGAGAGACAGATCTAATGCCCCAGTCATTCTGAATTTCAGTTGTTTTGCAGAACAGAATTAACAATTCATTCAAGTTTTAGCTTCAAACTTTGGGATTATTCATACATTATATATATATAATATATATATATATATATATAATATATATATATATATATATATATATATATATATTATATATATAATATATTATACTGTATATATATACAATAAAATCACAGAACAACACGGATCTTTTTAATAAGCAAAGAACCACAGGGAAAAGGAAAAGGAAACACGAAGTCCGAGCACTTTCGTGATATACAGGGCGTCCCAAAAAAATGTATACACACTTTAAATACTTATAAAGGCAGTGTTTATTAAAATACATTTCATTTTCAAAATGTAATAGAATCTACAGACATTATTTAATTGTTTTGTCAACGCCTGTTTTCAAACTGACGTCCGTTCTGGTCCAGGCACTGCTGATAACGCGAAGCAATGGAATCGCAAACATCACGAAACATTTCGTTTGGTATTTGTGTGCATTCTCGTTCAATGGCTGCTCTCAATTCAGCGACTGTTGCAGGTTTTATAGCGTAGACTTTGTCTTTTAAGTATCCCATAAAAAAAAGTCTAGTGGTATGAGGTCTGGTGAACGCGGAGGGTATTCTACGAAACCCCTTCGTCCAATCCACATCCACATCGTGCCAAGTACCACTCGCAATACTCCACTCTTCGGTCCGGATCATCTTCATTAATAGCATGGACTAATCTTGGAATGTAACTTTTCCATTGACAGCGCTTCAAAATGCGTTGGACAGACGATTCTGAAATTCCTACCTCACGACTCGCTTGCCGCACAGATTTTCTTGGACTTTGGTGATACGTTCCAGTACTTCTTTCTTGCTTTTGTGGGGGCTTGTCGATGTCGTGGTCTTCCGAACGTCTTGTGGACATTCTGAACAGTTCCATCGGCTTCAAACTATCTATAATTCGAGTGATGGTAAGTCGCGTTGGTGGATCTGTTTGAAACTCCCTCCTAAACTGTCTTTGCACTTCACTGCGTTTTCACACTTCCGTAGCATTTTAGAATTGATTCCTTTGTTCAAAGCTTAGTCTGAATGCCATTATTAATTCTAATGGGTTTAACTTGGAAAGAAAGAAACATCAATTGAGATCAGCTGTTAAAGTGTGTATAATTTTTTTGGACGCCCTGTATTCACATCTTCAGGGGACAAGAAAGAAATGTCCCTGAAGATGAATATATCAACGAAAAGCGCTCGGACTTCATGTTCCTTTTCCTTTCCCTGTGGTTCTTCGCTTATATATATATATACATTATATATATATATATATATATATATATATATATATATATATATATATATATATATATATATATATATATATATATAATATATATATATATATATACTGTGGTATATTAGGGTGGTCCAAAAATTAAAAAATATATCTCATGATATTTGCCCATATTTAACAATCACTATTAATGTGAAAATAAAAAACTATATCGATTCGTGCATATTTAGAGGTGGCGCAATTCGAATGGGGTGGCAAATTTCTTTAAACTTCCGCTACCCTTAAGTATCAATGATTTAGCTCAAAATCCGGTCTGAGGTCTTTTTCCATATAAGGAATGAGAAATGCATCAGGAGCTCTTATTTGTGTATTTTAATTTTTTACCATATATGTGTGGCTCACCCTAATAATCAGGTATATATATATATATATATATATATATATATATATATATATATATGCCTCGGTGGTGTAGTGGTTAGCATCACTGACTACGAATCCATCGGCCCCGGGATCGAGACCCGGTGACGTCAGGCGGCGCGCAGCAAAACCCAGCTGTCCAGTAGTTTCGGGAATCTTTCACCATTATGGCGACCCCAATCAAGAGGGTTCATGTCACGACTGACTCGTGGCTCTTTTGAATAGATATCTAATTCGTTTTGATAACTTTTCTGACTATTTTTGATAGGTGGAGGCACAACCTCATCGAATAACTCCATAAATTAACCTTCAGCTTCTTTTTCAAAGGTTTTTTTGATCGTCTCGTGAAACAAAATCAGTTGCTTCATCGCCATAGGTTATATTACGTGCAGGACTAGCGTTAGGTGATGCAGACATAATGATTATCTCATTTTTTACAAACTCAGGCACTGTAATGGAAGCAAATTTGAAACGAGAATCTGAAACATGAGAAATCATGCGAGTAATGTCTGCCTTCCACTGTCTGAAACGATTATGTAAATTTTCTATTAAATCGTTTTTCATAGTATGAATATATCATGAGAAATATATTTTTAATTTTCATTTTTTTGGGACCACCCTATTGTATATATATATATTATATATATATTCTTTAGTTCTTTAGTTTACTTTGAACGACGGTTCAGGATCGACCTGAATGATATATACACATGTACTGTTGTTACTTTTGTTGTTTTCGTACAAGTTCAGGACCAGCCTGAATAAGTTTGATCCTTTTCCAGCATCCCACCTCATTTGGAGGATTTGATGAGGGCGAGAGTTGTTTTCTACTCTCACGCTGCATTCATATTTAATATGATTATTTTTAACATGATTTGTTAATTAATTTGATCGTTGGTTAAAATGTTATAAATATAACGGTTGTTTGTTTCTAAAACAATCTCTGTTAGGCTTAAAAAGCGACTTGAGAGAGAGAATTGGATAACCAATCATGTAAAAGTTTATACAGTACGACCTTTTCTTTTAATCAATAAGAAAACGCATAACAATGGTTAAATGCCCCTTCGCAGGGCAATTTTGTTTACAAGATTTCAGCTTCCTTCTTTTGTTGTAGACGTTCAGTAAGACGTATTAGAGTTTAGGGCACATTTATTTAAGAGTAAAGCCCGAATAACGTAATGCCAATCTCATAAATCTATTCGTATTTATTCTCTCTCTCTCTTTCGTGGTTAAAGAAAATGACTTTGTCTTCTTTCTCCTCAGCCACGCTGTTTTGAAGAGGAAATGGCGTTATCTCGTATAGAAAATACTCATGAATAGTGGGACAGAAAAATTATTAACATATAAAATCATAACCATTACACCAGGTACAAATGGCTGTTTGGGTGATTTTTTAATATGTTTAGGGTGGTGTGCTCGAGGTTGGTCAGTTCTTTTGGTAACATGATAATAGTTTTGAACCTCGTATTCTAAGAGAATTTTCCATCTTCGTTTTCATGGCTCCTTGTTTTAGCTGTCGCAGCTGGAATAGTACAGACTCTATCTCTCCTCTCTTTACAGTTTTTCTTAAGTATTTTTCATGTATATCTTATGTATTACTTACGTCTTCCTTCCTTTCAACGACTGTACTCGTGACCAGGAGTTTTCACCTTTTGTTTCCTCTGTTTTAGATGTAAAATGTCTCTTGTACGGCTTCTGTGCTTGCTGTCTCGTGTTCTGTATAGGCCTGTGGGTACTGAGTAATACCCAGCTACTAGAAACACTAAATACTTCCATACTTTAAGCTTGATGTTTGCTTTTCTGCTATGAAAACATTTCTAATAATTACCATCATTTTTCTAGCTCTTATAATTTTAATGTTATAGTGTTTTCCGAGTTTTACATCCAATGACATTATTATTCCAAGATCCCTGACTTATGGGGTTTAGTGTTATCTGTTTATTTTGCAGTGTTTGTATCCTTTATTCTGTAGCTCCCTGTTGTTGCCATGTTTTATGAGTTGGAAATTTTCGTTGAAAATTGATATTGTTGTCATCCGTGCACCCGAATAATATTTCAATGTCATTCTATAATCTATCTGTTTCACTTTCACTCCATAATTCCTTAAACATCTTTGTGTTGTCCCCGAAATACGATGCGACACTATCTTTAATGTCTACCGTATATTTATGCCTGCAATCATTATTATTAACTTTGACGGAACTAATAATAGACCTTCTACGACAGAGCTGACGATTTTTGAGATTTCGCTTTTAACTCCAATTATAGTAATACATTTTTGTGTTCTTTGAATCACTTTCAATCAGAAAATTAAATATCTACCGTCCCAACTTCCCACTAATTCCTAATTTCTTAAGTTTGTGTGCCGTAATTCCATAATCATACTTATTTCATTTAAGGCTTTGGAAAGTTTCGACTTCGGCCCATGCTGGCTCGGATTTAATGATTTCTTTCCTTGCAGGTTGTAAGCAATTTTGTTTTTAATTACCAGTTCAAAGCACTTTATAAGGTGGGAGGCGAGTGTTACTGGGCGATCATTAATACGTATTGGTCTGTTACCTCGCTTGTATAATGGCTGAATGTTCGCATTCTTTATTGTCAGTGGGTTTTTCCTGTGTCGAGTGATTTTCTCCGTAATAGCTATAGTGGCTTAGATGTACTCTCTTTGCATTTCATTAGAAACACGGCACTTTATGTATTCGGGTCTGGTGCTGAGTTTTCTTGTATTTGCGATAGAACATTAATTGTTTCCTTTTCAGAGAATTCAAACCCATTTAGTAGATTCGTGTCCGTATCTGTTCTTGGTTGAATTGTATGATGTATCAATGTTGAAAAGTTCATGCGGATTTTCTATTTTCTTCTCAAGGTTCAGTGGTGCTGGACACAGAATTCAATTGTTCCTTAAGCAGTTCTTTCTTTTTCTGGTCCATTTGTGTATTCATTTACGCCATCTTTTAAAGGTTTAGTATTTTCTTTACACTTTCTTTTTCGCAAATTAAGGTGTAACAATATTTTGGTTTATTTTTTGTTTTTTGCTACCTTGTTTTCCTCCTCGTTTGTCTTCTGGATGAATGTTTGTTTTCAGTTCATTCCTATTTTGTATTTTTTTTTTGCATTTTGCATTCGTGGATACTTTTTATTCTTTGTTTCCGTTGTCTGAATGGTTCTGAGTTTTCTCTCGAGTTTACTACGATTTCTCTTTGTCATTTCGGAGCATGTTTCAACAATACTGGTCTGATTTCGCTATAGACAATAGGTAAAATTGATTTTGGAGTTTTTTTTCAAAGTAACAATACCCAATCTAATTCTTTTAATTTTGCATTTATACTAGCCAATCTATTTTCTTTGAATTCATATTTAACACCTCAAATGTTCCTTCCATTTTTCTAGAATAAGTTTCAAATATTTTTGCCTTCTATCTTTATTTGTTTTTTATTACATTTTTTATTACATTTTTATTTACTATCATGCCATTGTTGTTTATCAAATTAAATTCAATTTGTCTTCTTTTCGAGTCTCTTCACAAATTTCCTTGGTGAGCGCATAATTTTCCGTTATACCGAGTAGCATCTTTTCTCTTTCATTGTCTTCTTTTGTAATGTTGCCATGAAACTTCTCATGGTAAATTTTATCAATTTTTCTTCCATGTTATGAAAGGAAAGTTGGAATCCCCACAAATTAATAGATTTGGTTAGAAGATTTTAAGTGATTTTTAACGTAATTTCTTTTTCATTTAAAACAAATTTAGATTCGTTTTCCGTAATATTTGACGGTCTGTACGTCCTCATAATAACTAAATTTAGTTCGTTTGCATCTAAAAATAAGTATTTCAACTGTACTGTTTTATTTCTTTACTATCAGTTTACTCGTGTAGGTGTTTCTCATGTCACTACAGCAGCGTCCTCTTTTCTAGTGGATGATATATGCTCTAAATATGTATATAGTCTTTTATTGTTGTTTCAAAGTCTTCCATAAAGTTTTCACGGCCTTTTTCACATTTCACATTTATAAACATATAAAATCTGTATTTGTTTTTGAGCTAAATTTTGTTTACACTCTGGTTTTTTTTCACTGTACATTCCTTGACTATTTGCTTATAGTGAGGTCTTTGCGTTCGGGTTTGTTGGTTTCTCGTCGGTTTCTGTTTGGTTTTGCTGGTTATGAGTGCCCAGTAGCCAAATGGTTACGGTGGCGGACTGTGGGTGGCTGAGGCAATAGTTCGCTCCCAGCCGCTAGCATTGAGTAGGGTCTGTTCTTGATCAGGTGACCATAGGGACACACTCCTCTTGGTAGAGAAATGCTTCCTAAATTTGCTGTTTATATATATATATATATATATATATATATATATATTGAAAGAGAGAGAGAGTTTTGATTATCACCAAGTATTGATGATGGCATAACATTCTTCACAATGAACTTACCATGGTAAATATTTTCATGAACAGAACTCCATCCCTCCATCCTTCCACTATTCTCTCTCTCTCTCTCTCTCTCTCTCTCCTCTCTCTCGCTCTCTCTCTCTCTCTCTCTCTCTTCATCATATTAATATATTTTTTTTCTAGGAAACACCCTGTACATTAACTTAATTAATTTGCCATGCATCCACGAATATAAATTACTGTAATAAATTAAATTTAAGAAAATTAAACGCGCTCTTAGATGTTCTTTACTCTTTCCCGAGAGAGATTCTCTTATATATATATATATATATATATATATATATAAGCACACCGGACAAAAAATTAGTCACCCCTCTCAGAATGTACCTAATAACGTGTGACGGCGCCTCTGGCCTTGATAACCGCACGAATCCGGCGAGGCAGAGACTCTACGAGGTTGTGCATGTACTGAACATCGATTTGCTGCCACTCGTTCATCAGCCGGTCCCGAAGTTCCGCCAGAGTCCGTGGGGTCTATTCCTGCGCTTCACTTTCTGTTTCCAGCCTGAACAACACCTTCGACGCATTCAGGATTAAAGGCTTCATTGGACCTGCGATGTACTCGTCGCCTCCATCATTGGAGAACAAACAAAACGGGACTCATCGGACCAAATTACACGTTTCCAATCTGCCGCAGTCCGGTTTTTGTGCCTCTGAGCCCATTTATAACGTGCCAATTTGTGACTTGCTGTTAACAGCGGCCTCTTCCGTGGTACCCTGCTCCAGATGTCCATCGCATGCAGTTCTCGTCGCAATGTCCGTTCGGAAATTGGTCGCTGGAGAACCTCATTGGTTTCTTGGAGCAATTGTTCTCTGGTTTCAAAACGATTTGCAGTTACTAGACGAGAAACATGGCGAGAAACACGCCGTCGATTGTCAGTTTGTTGATTGCGAACTACACCACTCTTTGTAAACTCGCTGGACAGTACGCGTTGACACACCAACAAATTGGGCTACTTCAGACATTTTGTGTCCGTGGGCTCTGCCAAACACGATGGCTCCTTTTTGCCACTGAGTAACGTCTGCCTCACGACCCATTTTGCAGACTATATCCAACACACACTTTGTTCTTCACCACCTCACGAACAGATCTGATCCTGTGTGCTACGTCACCGCTACTTGTCACTTACCATGCTACATCAGCGCCCTCTGTGTGACCTTGAACTTCCTACTATCGGTGCTATTAGGGTGACTAATTTTTTGTCCGGTGTGCTTATATATAATATATATATATATATATATATATATATATAGAGAGAGAGAGAGAGAGAGAGAGAGAGTTTTGTATAACTTTTTCGATGTATTTATTTCATGTGCTTATTAATTCAAGATCAGTTATATACTGTGTATATATATATATATATATGTATATATATATATATATATATATATATATATATATGATGATGCAAACCCACAAGGAAAAACAAAATGTATATAGGCCAAACGGGTAAAACCTTAGACATTAGGGTAAAACAGCATAAATATGCGTGTAGAACAGCAAATAATTCTAGTGCATTGTTTAACCATATGTACAGATGTAATCATAGTATCAAGTGGGATAGTTCTAAAGCGCTCGTTAAAAATACAGATATAACTGAAAGGAATATTCTAGAATGTGCATTTATCCATTTTAAAAATAATTTCAATAACAGTGCGGGAATGTATAAAATTGGCAATATCCTGTTAAAATATCTTTTGCCTCTAATTAACTCTTGTTAATCACGTGTTAATCTTTTTATTTTTCTGTCCCGCTGGACATAGGTATATATTTTCATCATCTCGCCTTCTCTCTTCATTCCCTGACGAGGTGTACTTCTGAATACGCGAAAGGCCTTTGAATCATTTTTATTTTCCCTTGTGGGTTTGCATCATTCATTCATTTCACGTATTTAATTGTGAAATTCATCCCATATATATATATATATATATATATATATATATATATATATATATATATTATATATATATATATATATATATATATTTACATTTTGATTGGATCTTACTTTTTGCCTTTCTCTGAAGTATCGTGGAAAAATATATTTTGCTCTTCATTCACATTCTTGCTCTCTAAATATGGTGGTTTAAAGAGTACTTTGAGTAATGTGTGTTGTACTTTTGTCTGACTGTACTCTTGGCATCTAAATACGTACCTTATTTTATGTACAGTACATACATATATATTAATATACAGATATTAATATCTATGCGTGTATTTATATAAAAGAATAAATATATTTTAGGTATGAAGAACGTAGACGAAGTTTACGGGTATTGCTTAAAGTACTCCTAAAAAAAGTACCAAATTCCAGAGTGCATATTTTCGAATTTTATAAAGCTTAATTCTCTTTTATTTCTCCTTTTCAGCGGATTAACGCAAGTTACACAGTCATTTCATAATTCGCGTATGTATATATATATATATATATATATATATATATATATATATATATATATATATATATAGATATATATATATATATATATATAATATATATATATATATATATATATATAATTCCTTTCACATATAATGTTTTTTCCTGAAAGGTGAAAAAAAACGTAAATGGAATTATTTTTAAGAAAATTTCGCTTTGAACAAATATTGTTAGTGTTACTTTTCGTCGTCGTAAAAAAAAAAAAAAAAAAACAACCAAAAAAAGACCGAAAAAAAAAAACAAAAAAAACGTATTGAAAATACTCCTTTAAAAACAAAAAAAAACAAAAAAGCAAACAAACTAGTAATAAAACGTTTTGAAATTCTTTTCTCTTCTCACGTCAGTGAAAAAAAAAACCAAACTAATGTCTAAACGATGTTTTACTAAGGGTACACCAAAGAGACAGATGAACTTTTCAAACTATTCCATTTCCATTAGCCTCTCTCTTCTTCAAAAAAATATGACAGTAAAATATGACGCTATCGCTGCTGCTACTATTAATAATAATAATAATAATGGTAATAATAATAATAATTTTATAGTATGGGATAGTTTCAGAAAACTTGTAAAAAGGATTTTTTGGTCAGTGAACAAATACAGGGTGTCTCAAAAGTCACTATCTATTTCGGTGACATTAGATGTTTTTTTTAAAAATGCTATGCTGGCATAAAGATATGTACTTCTGGTGCAAATCTGTGTATTTAAAAAAAGTTAATTGGTTTATTATCTTGACATGCTTGAACAATTCCTCGAACCTCAACTTCTTACAGATGGCATTCTTGACACAGTAGTTTTTCAGCAGGATGGAGCACCGTGCCATTATGCAATAATTGTACGTGATTATCTTGACAGACGCTTCCCGGTCGCTGGATTGGTCGTGGAGGAACACAACCATGGGCAGCACGTTCACCCGATTTAACACCATTAGATTTTTTTCGCCTGGGGTTTCATTAAGTCTAAGGTGTACACTGGTAGAAGAATTAGTGATGTAGCCGATCTTCGAAATCGTATTGCCGATGCAGTTCAGAAAATAACACCTCAAATGCTGGAAAGTGTGTTCCGGGAAACAACTTATCGCTTTGAGCTCTGTAGAGACACTGATGGTCGCCATGTGGAGACAGATAAAAATAGCACTAATTCTTTGTGGCACTTACTTTGAAATAAATATATTTTTCATGTCTTAAACCAGTTTTTCGTAATTCCCATTATTTTTCAAAATAGATAGTGACTTTTGAGACACTCTGTATATACAGGGTGTCTCAGAAGTCGCGCACCATAGGCTTTAATTCAGATTTACGAGGTTTACGAGTCGAAATGGTTTATAAGTGATGTGTTTAATTACATAATTCGATAATGTTCGAATAATAAAATTAATAGTGTGTTCAATTAATCAAAAAGCCAATGGTGCGCGACTTCTGAGACACCATTGCTAATGTAGCTTTATTCAATTTAATTAGTTTAAGATATCTTTTTGATTAACTGTACATACTTTTAATTTTATTATTTGAACATTATCGAACAGATATTGTAATTAAACATTTATAAACCATTTCGACTCGTAAACCTCGTAAATCCGAATAAAGCCTATGGTGCGCGACTTCTGAGACACCCTATATATATCTATATATATATACACTCATCTACTCGTCCGTGACGAGTGAAATATCAGAGCTTGACGATGAAAAATATTGTGTGCTTCATGTCTATTTTCTACGGATTCTCTTGTAAATATTCTCTATTTCTTGAAGAAAATGAAGAAAGAATATATTTTATTAATTATTCCCAACAAAAGCAAAATGACGTAATAATCAACGGATTTTATCATGCCCAGGCCATCCCCTCTTCCCGCCATTTGATTACAAACTTGGGCGAGTCCATTATGCCACAGTGTCGGGCTTCCGGCAGTTTCAGCCGGCATTTCCGGCATTTCAAAATTCGATCCGAAGAAAGCTATTGAGAAGTGGTACTTCAGCGCCAAATCTACTAAACATACCGAAGGACACAAACGTCAAAATACCTACGTAAGTGTTGGTTTGCGTCTGGACTTACATTAGCTTATGGTTTAGTATCATTTCTGTAACAAATTAAATCTATCTGCTTTAAGTACTGTATTACAATAAGAATTTTTTTCTTAGTAAAACATAAAAATACCTGACGAGTCGTGTGTGTGTGTGTGTGTGTGTGTGTGTGTGTGTGTAAGAACCCCAGAGTTGAAAATGCTAAATCAGTTTTGCAAATATAATGCAACGTAAGATAATAAATTGAGAGTAAACAAATTCGTTGCAGCCAAAACGAAGTTATTCACCCAAAAGTGAATTATTTATTAAATGAATAGATAACCTTTTTGTAAAAATCAAGCAAACATTTTAAAACGTTTATGCAAACGTTTTAAAAACGTTTCCATAGTACAAAATAACTATCTTTTAGTAAAAACCAAGCAACGTTTTAAAAACGTTTATGCAAACGTTTTAAAACGTTTCCATAGTACAAAATAACTATCTTTTAGTAAAAATCAAGCAACGTTTTAAAAACGTTTATGCAAACATTTTAAAAACGTTTCCATAGTACAAAATAACTATCTTTTAGTAAAATCAAGCAAACGTTTTAAAAACGTTTATGCAAACGTTTTGAAAACGTTTCCATAGTACAAAATAACTATCTTTTAGTAAAAATCAAGCAAACGTTTTAAAAACGTTTCCATAGTACAAAATAACTATTAATAAGTACATTGGTAAAATTTGAAATTAAAAATAATAAAATACAAAAATTTAAATATTTTAGATTTTTAGTCTTACTAGTTTTTAAGCTACATTATTTCCATGCCCAAATGTTCTGTGCCTGAATTACTCGCGGACTATCTAAAGTCCAATCCTGCCTCCATCGGCCCCGTTTTCAAATTGCGACACCCATTTGGCACTCCTCCTGGCACTTATTGCATGACATCGCCATACCGGCACGAAATAAATGTTGTCATATCTATTCGCTTTAAAACATTTTT
Source organism: Bathynomus jamesi (assembly GCA_023014485.1). NCBI lineage: Eukaryota > Metazoa > Arthropoda > Malacostraca > Isopoda > Cirolanidae > Bathynomus > Bathynomus jamesi. The sequence goes on from JAJOZX010004655.1 coordinate 316,613, forward strand.
TGTACCCGAAATCAAATTGTTTATTATTAGAACCGTTTCATTCCATGTATTTTCACACAAATTTATTGATCATTTTCGCATGCGTGTCCGATTACAAATAGTGAGATTTTATGGACGGAATCAGAGAATATGGCACAACGGTAAACAAATATTTTTTTTTTACAGTATACACGGGCCGCATTCATAATTTTTATCAGTGATGGGGGCCGGAGTTGAGTTCATATGACATGTAAGCCATAGTGCTATAGAGATTAAAATCTATTTCGCTGCAATTCAGTGACCCTCATAAATGTCTGATGGTTGGTTGGAATTGTTATAAAATTGTATGACTCGTAATGAAGCAGAGGCTATTAGAGGGTTTATTTCTTTATTTTCCTATCTAAAACCTCTTCAAATATTGTATATAGGATGATGATAGGGGTCGCAAACAAGAAATAGGAGTGACGCTGAATATAGTACCGTTGGTACAGCGGTGGTGGTATTGGATATATACATTTCCTGTCTGTGGTACGTAATGCGACTTATTTTTTTGTTTAGGAATATTATAGAGGGTGTTTCAGGTCGACCCTAGAAATATGGAAATTGGCGGAATTTGTAGTTTGTATTTTGTATTTGGTATTTGAAGTATTATTGGCAAAATTTCCATATTTCCAATGTCCATATTTTTAGGGTCGACTTGAAACATCCTACATATATAGTATATATTTAATCATCGATGTACTCACAGTTTAAGTGTAAATATGAAGATTTACACATCATCTAACATCTTCAAACATCTTATGTATATATATATATATTATATGAATAGAAACGACATAAGTGTTAAGGAACGTTTCTGCACACGAGGAGGAGAGATAACGAATAATGAAAAATGAGGCGAACCGCCCGGGAATCGAACCCAGGGCCTTCCAATTGCCGGTTGGACGCTCTACCATTATGCCGGCAATTGGAAGGCCCTGGGTTCGATTCCCGGGCGGTTCGCCTCATTTTTCATTATTCGTTATCTCTCCTCCTCGTGTGCAGAAACGTTCCTTAACACTTATGTCGTTTCTATTCATTTATATACTGCGCGGTCATTGCAGTTATATGCATATATATATATATATATATATATAATATATATATATATATACACGGTATGTATATATAGTATATACTGTGTATATACTGTATATATCAGTCTACAGATGCTTTTTTATATCTTTAGTACGATTTCCGACCATAATAGTTCACCTTTAAAACAATAACAATAAAAAATTTTGAGTTATCGTTGATGTTCTCGTTCAGATTTCGCTGAAAATTTTCCACTTCCTTGCATAAAATGCTTTTGTTTCGCGATCGGATCCTTCCTTCAGCTCTCCTTAATCCTCATCTACACGCTTATCCTTTGTTTTGTCACTGCTTTCATCACTAGAGTAAGTTCTGGCGCTCTTCATCTTCTTCTTCTTCTTCTTCTTCTTCTTCTTCTTCTTCTTCTTCTTTAAGCATCATAAGTTCTTATTTTATCTCTCTCTCCTTCGATGATACACGAATACACAGAAAGCGGACATTATTTCATATACGTTCGAAGCCTGCATCTGGTATTCTCCTCATGCACCATCTGCCTTGCCTAAATATCGACATATTCTACTCTCCGCCCTTCTTTCTCCTCTTATTCATATCCTTTCTTCCACGAATAAGAAAGCAAATAACGCAACTTGGTATTATTACGAGGAATTCTGATAACATTCTTCTCTTATTATCAAGTGATCATGCAAAGGCAACAAATTAATATTTGCAGCACTGCAATGAAACAAATACCCAACAATATTTTCGCCAATAGGAAAGGAACAATATATATTTTAATGTAATTAAAAGAGAGAGAGAGAGAGAGAGAGAGAGAGAGAGAGAGAGAGAGAGAGAGAGAGTTGGACAAATATAAAAGGGAGCTGGATATAGAGAGATTTTGTGTGAAACTTAATAGTGAATATTTATAATCAGTGAAATTAAATTAAAACAGTAAAAAGTAATTAAAATATTTATTAATTTTTCATTAGTTCAATGAAGTACGAGGATATAAATTTAGTTGATTTTTATTACCAAAAACATATCTATCTATCTATCTATCTAGCTAGCTATCTATCTATATATACACAGTGCTTTCTTTCTGGAAAGAAAGGTTCCGGAACTCTGCTGTAAATTTCCTACAACCTTTGCCATTTGTTTCCTCATCCCAAACCCTTGACCATCCCAATCCAAAAGAAACTATTCTAAGATTTTGTCATATTATTCCTCTCCCCCTTACTCAAAGAAAAAATCAAATCGGGATAAAAATAAAATCATGAAATTTTCTCTTGCATGTTGAAAATAAAAGGTATCTGAACCCCGGTCCGGCGTGTTTCTTCAGGAAAAAAGTGACATTGTTTCTCAAATTAAGAAACATTTTTTTCAAATGTGGATTTTTCACTTTTGTGCATTTGCATTTGCGGACCGCGGATGGGAATGACATTGAGTGGCAAGTAATGGAAACAATGTTACTCTACAGGGTGATTCAAAAGTCAGGTTACATAGGGCTTTTCTGTTTCTTTGCAGGTAAATGAGTTATGAGATGTTATCGAAGGAGGAGCGCATTGATGTGATATTCCTAGCTGGCTGCACAAGTGCATTGCCGTTAACGGTGGCCATGTCGAACATGTGATGTGACTATTCCCCTGTATCATTACATAATACAGTATTTCCCTATGTAACCTGACTTTTGAATCACCCTGTATAATATGTATAATATTACTTCCGATTCTTTCAATTGGCTGTTAATTGGTTGTTAGTAGGTCATTAACATAAAAATGTTTCTAAAAAAAAACATGAGTTTCTTCTATTTCATATAAAATGAGACGTTTTAATTGTTAAAACTTTAATATTTAAAAAATGTAAAAATTAAAGTTGAACTTTCAAGAATAAGTTTCCTTTCGTGCTTCTAAAAAAAAAAAAATTCAAAGGATGAGCATGTGATGAATCTGCGCTTGAATGAATTGATTTACGTTAATGGCAGTAACAAGTGGCGAATGAGAGAGAAATTTTGGCCTCTTTCATCACCCTTTTATACATATTTGGACTCGAACTATATCGGTTATATCTGTTTCGTTACTTTTATTGGCAATATTGGATCTATCGATTTTACTGGTATTATCTCACTCAATGACATTCGCGTTTCATTCCGCGCTCAAGAGTGGGAAAGCCGAAAGAGACATTTTCAAAGGAGGTATTTTCAAATTGGTCCATTTCCAAATCGTGCCATTCTCATTCTCATCCACGACTTTCTCACTTTGGTCCATGTTAGGTTAGGTTACGATAGGTTAGGTTAGGTTACAATAGGTTAGGCTTGGTTAGGTTAGGTTAAGCTAATGCTTGGTTAGGTTAAATTAAGTTAAGTTAGGAAATTAACCATTCCCATTTGGAGCCTTTACCACGAGTGGGAATAGAGTGACATTGTTTCGATTACTTGTCACTCACTCTATGTCATTCCCATCCGCGGTCCGAAATGCAAATGCACAAAAGTGAAAAATCCACATTTGAGAAAAATGTTTCTTGATATGAGAAATGTCACTACATTCTCACTCGCGAAAAAGGCGCCGAATGGGAATGGCTAATATTTCCTAACCTAATTTATTTTAATTTAATCTGACTTAACCTAACTAAACTAACCTAACCTAACCAATCGTAATCCTAACCTAACCTAAGTTAACCTAACCCGGACCAAAGTGGGAAAGTCGTGAATGAAACTGAGAATGGCGTGAATTGGGAATAGACCGATTTGAAAATGCCTCCTTCAAAATTCCCACTCCTCTCGGCTCTCTCACTCTTGAGCGCGGAATGGAATGGGAATGACGTCGAGGGGGAGTAAACCACTGTTTCTCAAATGAAAAACTCTTTTATCAAATGTGGATTTTTTTCACTTTGTGTATTTTCATTTGAGGATCATGGATGGGAATGGGAATGACACTGAGTGGCAAGTAATTGATTTTACTGCCTACATTTCCTATACCGACGCTATCAGTTTTTAAGCTAACAGTTCTCGAGGCTTGCCGATCTGTTGTCGTGATTCATGGCAGGTTCAACAGTGTAAAAGAAGGAGGGAGTTCTAGCTACCTTCTTAAAATAGCTGTTTAAAAGATTTGTTTGACAGTAACTCAAAAATAAAGAGAGAGTTACTCAGCCACTCCGTGTCAGTGCCTTTTTCAAATACCTCTGATACTAATTAATAACAAATTAAATAATAACAATTAATAACAAATTAAATAATAACAAATTAAAGTTCCAGAGAGAAATAACAGCTTTTGACTGGACTAGAATAACAGCAAGTAACCATGATAGTGGAACAAAATTTCAAGCATTCTCAATCACACTAATGGATATATTCAAACATAAACGTTCCTCTTAAATCAAAAGCATACTCTTTAAATTATGGAAAACTGATATTATTACCGAACAGACACAAAAATTCCTGTAACAGACTTAATGCAGTTATAAAAAAAGCAAAAGCAGATCATTATTGTTCAAAAACTGATGTACAAAAATCTAATCCAAAAAAGCTAAGGAACACATTGAAAAGTTAATTAACACAAAGAAGGTTAAGACAAATCCTTTGTCATCCCTCACAAAAGGCGAAAATTTTTACAGTGACTACAAAGACATCTTTAATATCAGCTCCAGTACTGCAGCCTCGATCCCAATTATAGACACTCACTAACGACAATACATGTCACAACCAAATTCAAACTTATTTTTCTTTGGTCTAATCTTACCAATATCTCTCTAGCAATAAAATATCTAAAAAAAGACAAAAATTCTGACATCAATAGACTCCTGGTAAAAAATATACAAATTAGTATCCGATAAAATTGCAATACCACTCAGTAAGCTAATGAATGAATCAGTAACGCTAGGAATACTCCCTGGCAGTGTAAAGCAGTGGTATTTAATTTGGAGATAATTCGGCCTTTTTCGGGAGGTAACGAACTGGCGACACTGTCCAGAAAAGAAAGTTGAGTTATGGTTCCACTAAAATTTTGTTATTCTTTCCTAATTTTCCTTTTCTCATATTTGCCTTTTAAAAAGGCGAGTGGGTAATTACGGTTTTGTTGGCTGGGGGTAACAGTGCGAAAAAGGTTAAATACCACTGGTCTAAAGGAAGCCAGAGTATGCCCTTTATTTAAGTCGAGAAACCAAAATACTCCGTCCACTTATCGCCGATTTCCTTATTGTCAACTTTAATTATTTGAAAAATACAATATTTAAACTGAAAAAATAAAAATTGGGAATACTGCTCTCGCAAAAGTAAATGAGGTTAAAGTATTTGGCATAAATTTAGACGAAAAACTAAATTTCAAAAGTCGTGTACAGTACAACATATCAAATCCAAAATATCAAGATTTCTCTTCATATTATTTAAACCAAAAAAGACACTTCCTCAAAACGCACTCTTTACCCTATATTATTCCTTCATCCAGCCAAATTTATTTTATTGTATTACAGCATTGGGTAGCTCCGAGAAATATATAAAACATCCTTTGGAAGTAATTCATAAAAATGTCCGCGAACTCTCTCGAATAATGAAAACAGACAAAGTCACACTTCCCCCAGCGTTTAAAACTAAAAGACTTATACAAATTCAATGTTGCTGTAAATATGATCAACGTTATCAATAAAAATCGACATATGTTACCCATTCAAAGAGCAATCATCCCCATCAAATATCAGGTTGTAACATAAATTCTGCTCGATTGGAAAACGGACGATAGATAATAGAATAACCTCAAGATAATGTGAAATAGTTTTAGAAATGTTGCAAAATACACGCGGCGACAGATTCGCACAGGTTTTATCACGATACAGAATGATACAGAATGATTTAGGCTTGTGTAGGATTAGGCTAATGAATATTTTCTCTGGTGTTTTTCATACAGTTACAACGCCACCCCTACGATATTACAGTAATTGAAAAAACATGGAGCCCACGAAAGAGCATATTCGACATGTGATGCTGTATGAGTTCCATAAAGGATCTAACGCTAGTGAATCCACAAGAAACACTCAAAGAGTTTATGGAAATGATGTTGTGAGCGAATGGATGTGTAGGAGATGGTTTGAGAAGTTCAGAAATGGAGGTTCCAGTCTGAAAGATTATCAACGAACAGGACGACCAAATGAGTTAGATGAAGAGTTGCTGAAAGCAACAGTGGAGGAAAATCCAACGGTAACTGTAAGAGAACTTGGCCTGCAACTCGGCGTTAGCCATATGACCATTCATCCTCATTTGAAGCTGTTAGGAAAAGTAGTGAAGGTTGGAAAATGGGTTCCGCATGATTTGTCACAAGCGAATCTTCAACATCCGATCGATATTTGCACATCACTGCATTCTCGGCAACTGCAGGCACCGTTTTTGAATCGGATCGTCACTGGGGATGAAAAATGGGTCCTCTATAACAATATTAAGCGTCGACATCAGTGGCTTAGCCGTGAAACAAAGCCTGAACCTCAGCCAAGGAATGGGACCTTATCCAAAGAAAATTTTGCTATGTGTTTGGTGGGATATGCAAGGAATTATTCATGTTGAGCTTCTGCCAGATAACCAAACAATCACAACTGAAGTCTACTGCCAACAACTCCAACGATTGAAGATGGCATTACAAGGAACACGTCCTGCATTAATTAATCGCAGAGGTGTTCTATTCCAACAGGATAACGCGCGCTCTCACACTGCTCGAATCACCACTGCCCAATTGGAGGCATTTGGTTGGGGAAAAATGTTTCATCCACCTTATTCTCCGGACATCGCACCTTCAGACTACCATTTATTAAGAAGTCTGCAACATCATCTAGATGGACAAAAGTTGCAATCCAAGGAAGCTATCGAAAACGAAGTGATCGCTTTTTTTAACTCGAAACCAAGGGATTTCTTCGAAGTGGCATAAAAAAAACTTTTCTACAGGTGGGAGGAGGTTATAGAAAAAGAAGGGAATTATATTGATGATTAATTTGTCATTATGTCATTTAATTTTTGTTGCGAATAAACTAAAAATTCGAGCAAATTTATCCTTATAAGTCCTTTAATTTTTGTTCTGAATGAACTAAAAAATCGAGCAGAATATACGTTACAACCTTATATATCATCGTTATACAATAAAACCAGACTGCTTAGTGATTTTATACACAAACCTAACTATACAATAGAAACTGCAGGAAATAACTTACATTCTCTTTCAAAGGAGCAGATGTATGGAATACAATTCCCATACATATCAAGCAGGTTCCATCAATAAATGTATTTCGCAAACCGCTAAAAAGCACTTCATTAGCTCCTACTGATGTATAAATTCACTACTGCCATTTTCACCATAGTAATGAAGTCCCCATTTTATTATCAACTATTTAAAATAAGTTAATTTCATTAAACACTTTTAATTTCATTATTTATTCTTTTTTATACTTTTTCATTAAGTATCATTTATTTTCGACTAAATATACAATAAATCATTTATTTTAAATTATGTAATATTTTGTGAACTTTATTTTGTATTTATTATTATTATTATTATTATTATTATTGCTATAATTATTATTTGGTATCACTATTAAATATTAGTTTCCACTTTTACCTTTTATGTAATAATAAACTAAATGCCATTAATTTTGCCTGCAAAGCTTCCATGCTTTCAACGGCATATTCATATTAGAATATTATGAATATCAGTACTGTGAATATCTAAAAAATGTAAAACTCTGTCACTTTATTCTTTTCTGAATAAAGATTTTGAATTTTGATTTTTGAATTATAAATGCGTGCGACTGTTTAAACGCAGCGGTGCTCCAGACAAATTATAAACGTGCAAACTCTCCCAAACGTAATGTTATTATTTATTCGAATGTTGACGAGATGTCGAAAATCTTTGTGTTGGTTGAGAAGTGGTCGGCTGAAAATTATGAAGTATCAGCTACCGCGATTCCAACGAGAGTAACGATCAATGACACCTCCTCATATTGTATTATTTCCTCGCACATCTGTATGAATTCTGAATAGTTTTCAATTGAAAAAACTGATGAAAAGAGAATAAATACTCGCTTAGAACGTGTTGTGTATACATTAACTTTTCATGATAATATTGTAATAACTGACCGTGTACTCGAGAAGGCTTTTAGTTCTATATGTTCAAAGAGTAAGACTTATGAAAATGTTTCACCCAATTATAAAGTGTGTGTGTGTGTGTGTGTGTGTGTGTGCGCGTGTGCGTGCCTGTGTTTATGTACTGTGTTTAGGTAATGAAAGATAATGGAGGTGATATACATGATCAAAGTCAAAGGTTTCATCAAACAACAGACTTCAGATTAAATGAAGGATTTTTCTTTAAATTTTGAGTTTCATCAAAAGATTTACTTTGTCGTTATTAACCGAACTTAATTAAGCTTCTCTCTCTCTCTCTCTCTCTCTCTCTCTTTGGTATTTCCTTTGCTTTATCTAGGTAATTCAGATGTGAGGGACGCGATGTATGATAAATCTTTGGTACGGTGGTTTTGGTAGGCTACGGAGAAATGGTGGAACGACGAATGACTTCTTGTACATAATAAAAAAAAAAAAAATTCTTAAAAAAATGCATGCCTAGATTATATTAGAGCAGGGCTTCTCAAACTTTTTTCACTTGCGACCCCTTTGGATCAGACAAATTTTTTCGCGACCCTTCACTCAATGTCATAAAAGCAATAGGTACTAACACTGTATATTTATGAAAAAAATAATATTTTCAAATGTTTCTGCGACCCCCAATAATATTTACGCGACCCCCTGAGGGGTCGCGACCCCTAGTTTGAGAAGCGTGGTATTAGAGTTTAGTAGTCATGCTATGATTTATTTTCCGTTCTCTTATAATGTGTAATTGAGTACACGAGATAAGTGTACGCATGGTGTAAATGAACTCTGAAGCTCTTATTTTCATTATACTTTTCCTACTTTTCTATAACTCTTTTTTCACCATTATTTTCTGTCAACAGTGGCTGGCGGAGGAGGTAGAGAGCTTGTCTGTCCTATACTTTACTATTACTATTATTCGTTTGTGAAAGCTTTACTCGTCTATAATTGCAAGCATGGAATAAGTTTTCATTGTTCTTTTTTCATTACTATTTCCAACTTTCTACTTTCTTCTTGGACTAGCCTAGAGTGGATCTTAGGGTCTTTGTTAGCCTGTAACTCTGTAACTCTGTAACTCTTTAAGCATGTAGAGCAGGGCTTCCCAAACTATGGGTCGCGACCCCACTGGAGTTGTGAAGTAGTTTCAGTGGGGTCGCGGCACAACTACAAAAGTAATTTTTTTAAACAGGTTTTTACTACTTTTAAGCTAAAAGAACATACACGCAAATTACCAATTGTGTGCTTAAAATATAAGAATTAAAGCTGTTTTAATAAAATATATGTTTTGGTTTTAGTTATTAAATTCAATACTTTCTTTAAGAAAAACATACAATGTTAGGATGTGATTAGATTGTGTGATTGGTCAAGATTTGTCTTGGTACTAAAATTAAACATATTTTTAAGTCAAAATAGGCTTATGGTTTGCCAGTGTTGTACCTAGCGTGCATTAGTTTTGCACGGATTGTACCAGGTTTGTTTTTGCCACTTCATGTAACAGCTATGTTTATACTCGTATATTTTTAGTTATTTTTCCAATTGCCAGTAGTTTAAAAATGTAGAAGTGTTAGCTAGTTACAGTTAGCTATAATTTTTAAAAACTTGATATTCATACTACACATTATAATCAGTGGCGTAGATAAGGGGGGCAGAGGGGTCATAGGCACCCCATTGTAAAAATTATTACTACTCTCATTAAAGATATTTGAAAAAGAAATTTTAAAAAATAGATAACTTTGCAACATTCACCACAAAAAAATCTTGATGTTATATGGAATTTCAGTTATTTCATGGTTACCAGGACATGTTATTAACTCAAAACTCAAAAACAATTTTGGCTGGCTTAGGAACTTTTATATATGTCTTTATACGTACGATTAATTTGTGCAAATTTAATTCTTTATCCATAAATTGGAAATAAAATACAACTGAAGCCTTTCAAGATGCACTTCATTTTGATTCCAAATCAATCATCATCAATTTTGAGCTGACACACACACACACACACACGCACAATATATATATATATATAACAGGCCCTCTCAGAGGTCCAGAGAGGCCAGGGGCACTTCCGGCTTTTAAGGCCCATAGCTAAACCCAAACTAAACTTTCACTGCAAAACATTATATTCAAACCTGAAAGTTTCTAAATTTGAGGCCCCCTTAAGCTTGAGGCCCAGGCCAAATGGCCCTCCTGGCCCCCCCCCCCCTGATAGGTCCTGATTATAAGAGTTGGTTGTATGATTTTGTTAAATTTTATTAATTCAGTAAAAACTTAAAATTGCTGTTTCATTTAAAATGTGAAAAATAGTGTTTTGGAGTCAGGCTATCAAAGTCAGATTAAACGTACGCCAAACACGCACGTGGGTGGGGTTCAGATAAAAATGGGACCCCATGGGAGCATCATAATGAATGAGGGTAACATATTATATTCTCAAGTTTTTAGGATAAATTTGAACTATAACAATTAATTAGATTGTCCACGTTAACCCTCAACCACTATCGCAGGGTCAGGAAGGACCCCCCACTCATTTAAATTTTGTTTGACCAAGAAATTAAGATAGTGGTTGAGGTTAAGATGTAGGTTTCCTCTGTCAAGAATTGTAAAAAATATCTTCCACATAAAAGAGTATATTAATATATATAAAATAAATGGCGCCAACCTCACACGTGACACGGCTAAAAGCCACCTAAAATTTCTAAAATATATGAAATTTCAAAACAATAATTCAACTCTGGAAAAAAATCAAACCACATTCCTTTGCCATTGCAGAATAATTGCAGTCATATATGAGGCGTTGCGAATACTAGTAATGAACTCGATATGGGTGCGAAAATCCATTTTCGATACGATCATATTCTCCAGGATGTACTCTTTTAAATGGATAATGACAAATGATGCAAGTTCGTTATTTCTCTCGCAAAATTCAGTTCTTTTAAAGGGGTAAAAACACCATGCGCTCAGCAGGGTAAATTGTGGGAGAATTCTGCGGATACTAGTGACGAACTCGGCGTGTTTAACATCTCTCGTGGAGCGCAGTCTAATTATTATTATCATTACAATAATCTACACCCATTTCCGATCAAGATGATACAAATCCCATCAAAATCTGCCAAAGTTTGGCGAAGTTATGGTGATTTCTAGCTTGCAAAACTTTGGAGTCCATTTACTCAAAACATAGTTTTGCCGAGTTCGTCACTAATATATATTCGCAACGCCTCTTATAAGGTCGAAGCCCCCTAACTGATAGTTGGACTCCGTATTTCATCGTTACATTACGCACGGTCAGTTTTCATTTCTATTATAATTAAATCTTATTCTGTATACCCAGGTTTTGTTGTTTTGTTTTTCAAGAACGAATCACAAACCTAATTTATATCATGTGACTTCGTAGCATCATAAAAAACCTGTCTTGATCGTTGTTGAAAAACAAAACTCGGGTTTATTCAAAACGGGATTTAAATAAGCCCAAGTTGAAGACCACTAATATCAGTAAAAATTAGTTTTAGTAATGGTCATTTGTCATAGAATTATGTAACTCCACTTTTGAAATTATTCTGGTTTTAATTTCTTTAACTTTATAAATTGCAAATAAAAAATGCAATTAACGACTAGTTACAATTTGGGATCATCTGATGATCTCCCCCCCCCCCCCCCCCCTATAGAGCTTGGGGGGAAGATCTTCGGGTGAATCGGGCTGGTGGGATAATCTTCAGGTGATCCATATATATATATATATATTATATATGCACTACTTTTGTTTCTCCCTGAAGATGTGAATATATCACGAAAGCGCTCGGACTCGTGTTTCCTTTCCGTGGTGGTTGTTTGCTATATATATATATATATATATATATATATATATATATATATATATATATATATATATATATATATAGTATATATATATATATATATATGCAGGTTAGGTTAATTGAATGCCCAGTTAGGTCAACTGAATGCCCGGTTAGGTTAACTGAATGCCAGGTTAGGTCAACTGTACGCTCTTGATGATTGGTTAGGTTAAGTCGTGATATTTTCGTTAGTTTTAACGAAAATATCACAACTTAACCTAACCAATCGTCAAGGGCATACAGTTGACCTAACCGGGCATTCAATTACCCTAACCGGCATTATATTCCATAGAATGAATTGTTTGTTTTATTGTCAAAACTGGGGGGAGTATCTCCAGGTGGAGCGGCTGGGGGGAGTCTTCAGGTGGATCGTCTGGGGGCGGAAGATCTTCAGGTGATCCCAATTTTGATATTCTAATAGGCTATTAGAATAAGTCTATAATTTATATTATTTGTAAATGTGTTTTCATTTCATTTACAACTTCTTAAATAAAAAAAAAATTCAGTTAAAGAGCTATGGATATATTTGTGAGAAAGCATAAACGAAGCAATAAAAGTGGTACAAGTGTAGTGGCATCAACTTCCAACCAAGGTTACAAACAAAAGAAAAAGAAAGTACTCTGAGAAATAAACTGAGTATGGATTTTCCATAAAATGATAACACACGATTGTGCGTTATTTGTGGTGAAACATTGGCCGATGAAAGCATGAAACCATCAAAGCTGTTATGGCATTTAAAAATTAAACATAACAACTTAAAAGGAAAAACAGTTGATCTTTTTTTTTAACTAAGTTAGAATTTTTCAAAACACAGCAAACGACCTTCATCTTACAGGTTGGAGGAAGTAATGCAAAAAATTTTGAAACCATTCCATCTTCAACTAAAACTGTTTCTCGAAAAAGTTTGGGCATGGCAAATGATGTAAAAGAAAATCTTTATTGTCAAATTAATGCGAGCGAAATGTTTGCAATTCAGTTAGATGAAACAACGGACGTAGAAGGCCTTATAACAGCTGAAGACTTATTCAGTGTTCTTTGAAAATCTGTTGAAAATACAAATAGAGTATTGATTTTAAGCGTTGAGTTAGCATTTGTACAGACGTTGTAAGATCAATGACTGGCAGGCACAGTAGCCTTGTGAAACTTATAAAAACTAAGGCTCCAAACGTAGTGTGGAGTCACTGCTTTCTTCATCGTCAGACATTAGCTGGCAAGTTAATGCCACAGGAATTACTTTCAGTTATGAACAGTTTATGAAAACAATTAATTTTATTAAGTCATACAACTAATTCAAAATAATAATTTAAATTGCTTTGTAATGAAATTGGTACAGAGCATAAACAACTACTGCTTCACGCAAAGGTGCGATGGTTGTAAGTTAAACAGATTGTTTTAACTGATTGTTTTATTGTTTTTAACTGGTAAAAAGTCTCAATTTATTGAGCGTTTTACAGATCATTCATGGGTAGCACAGCTCGCTTATTTAAGCGATTTGTTTGGTCACTTGCATGATTTAAATATGTCTCTTCAAGGTCGAGATGTAAACGTGTTTATGGTTAGAGATAAAATTGCAATATTTAAGAAAAACTACATTCATGGTCAAAGCGTATTTAAAATAACAACTTTGAAGAATTTGCACAAACCTGTGTGTTTTTTTTAAAGAGTTTCTAGATGACGATCCTACCTTTTAGTCGAAGTCATTAATAACAAGTCGTATTGAAGGTCTCAATGAACAACATGAAAAGTATTTACTAAAGATGACTTTGGGTCTTGGGTGTGTAATTCTTTTTCTGAAGGAGTTATTCAATCAGCACATTGTCACAAATTGAAGAAGCTCATTTGATTGAGTTAAATTGTGATGAAATACTAAAACTTTAATTCAAGTCACAAAACTTATGTCAGTTCTGGACAGGGGCGGATCCAGAGCACAATTTTTTGAGAGGGGCGGTCGGTCACCTTCCAGACCCTGATCTTATAAAACATTGGCAGCCAACTGGTGTGACAGAATTGCCAACGATTATCACATATTCGTTCTGCCTATAAAGAATGCAGGAAGGTATCTGTTTTTGGTCAAAAAAGTCAATTCCTTAAGATGACAGTAAGCTCTATTAAGGCATAAAATTAGGGCAACAACAATTACCCTACTATTTTAACTATCATCATTAGGGGCAATTAAAGAAAAATATAAAGTATATTAAATGGCTCACTTTTGTACATCAATGTGCCCCTCTATGCACTCTTTTTGCAACAGCGATTATTTTTACAGGATGCTTCGCTCTAATTTTGTATTGTCTCTTCTTTATGTTTCCGATCTCCTTCTTTCTTCCACTTTATTTATCTTTAAGGTTTAGAAGCCTCATGGTTTGGGGGGGGGGGCGATCGCCCCTCTCCCCCCTCTATATCCGCCCCTGGTTTTGGATGTCTTTATCAAACGAATACCAGACAGTCATATGAAGTATTGAAATTGTTGACGCCCTTAGCATCTTCATACTATTGTGAATCTGGGTTTTCATATAACTAAATATACTTGACGTTAACGCTTACTTGACCTTGAATCAGAATTAATATTAAAATTAGTTAGTATTCAGCGAAGACTAGAGAAGTTATGTAGGTCTAAACAAGCGCATTGATTATTAAAATAAAAGTGAAAACAATTGAAATTTGATTATTCTGTGATTTTATAATGTCTACATTTTAATAAAAATCAAATTAATATATATGATTGTATTACTTCTATTTATCGGTTTAGCCATTATTAAAATCAGTTCCGTAAAATAAACGTTTATTTATAAACACTGTATTTAAATTCACATTAGCAATTATTATAAAGGAAAATATCGTATTAAGATGATCATTAATTAGATTATTTAATAAAATATGGGTTGCGAAAGAAACGAACATTTGTAGCCTAAGAGTAAGATTAAGTAGCCTCTCGTGTAGTTGTCTTTATGCAAGTGTCCCTATCTCTAAGAAAGGAATACAGTATTAAATTATCTTCAGTTAAAGGTTCGACATTAATGTAACATCAACTAAAATGGAGGTTTTATTTATATACAGTGTGTATATATTATATATATATGTATGTATATGTGTATGTGTGTGTGTGTGTGTGTTACACACAGGCCTTGTTCCATGCACGGTCTGTGCGTAACATAAAAGTTTCTCAGGGGACCACTCTGTTTGAAGAGCCGCTGTTCCGTTAATATGATTAGTAGACATCTGAAAGTTTTGCAGTTAAATAATAACATATCCAAACAAATTCCACAAAATAGTTATTCAAATAATTTAATTACAAAAAGAGTTATGGCTGCCTAAACTGAAAATTCAAAACAATGGCTTTTCACATTAAAATATCAACTTCCACGGTGGCGCGGGAAAAACGCATCCTGGTTGAAAGGCTACTGCTCTGGAAATATGACGATTAGGGATCTGAAAATTTTACAGTTAAATAAGAACATATCCAAATAATTTCCATAAAACTTATATTCAATTAATATAATTATTAACAAATTTACAATTGTTTAAGTGACACGATGAAATTTTGCGAATGCGTCCTGCTTTCAGTTTGAAATGTAATTTTCGTCAATACGCACGAGCCAGTTTGAAATGTGATGTTCGTCAATACTCAGGCGCCAGTTTGAAATGTAACATCATCAGTACGTACGCGCCAATTTGAATGTGATATTCGTCAGTATGCGCGCGCCTTTTAGTTTAAATGTAACGTTCGTTGATACGCACGCACCAATTTGAATGTGATATTCGTCAGTACGCACGATTAGTCATTCTGCTCGTAGTTACAACAATGCCTCAGTTGACAAGAAGTGATCTTTCAGTTATTGAAACGTGTTTTCAAGAAAAAGGGTGAAGCTGAAAGAGGCT
>JAJOZX010004655.1:337500-367500 GCA_023014485.1 Bathynomus jamesi
AATGAGGAATAAAAATACAAGAGGGGAAATAAATATTTTTCCTATTCGATATAAAATGATTCCCACCAATATCAAAACATGTTTGTAAACGAAAAAGCAGGTTTCTTTGAATGTTCCTCAACATATTTGGCCCGATGGAGCCAACTTCATCTTGAAATAAATAAACATTGCTTATTTTCCTTTGATGCGTGACTTTATGGACACCATATACATATATATACACACATATATATATATATATATATATATATATAATATATATATATTATATATATATATATATGTGTTATGGAGGAAAGCGGGGCCAAGGGCGAATGCCCGCAAAACCCCCTCCCATAGAGGAAGAGGAGAGCCAAAATCAAGGACTAAGCTTTCGAGAAGCCTGCACTCTACTTTTGAAAGATTGGAGGTTATAAACAGGGGGAAAGATGAGTTGAGGAAGATTGTTTCAGAGTTGATTGGTTCAGTAAATGGAAGAGTGAAAGTACCGGTTAACCCTTTTAGAGAGGTGGACAGAATGGAATGTGTCGAAAGTCTGGTACTGCGTGCTCTCCTTAAAGGAGGAGAAATGCAGTTAGAGAGTTCAGAAGAGCAGTGTCCGACATAATAGCGATAGTAAGAAGGAAGAAAGAGGGATTGAAGACAATCAGTAAGAAGCGTGGAATTGATGAGACGAAAAGCCTTTGATTCCACCTGATCAAGTAAAGCTGTGTGGTTGAGCCACCCTACACAAGAGAAGCGTACTCCATACAGGGGCGAACAACACCCTGTACAGAGACAGCAACGGAGTGGGGGTGAAGAAAATGCGGAGCCGGTGCAGCACACCTAACCTCTTAGAAGTTGTTTTGGAAAGAGAGTATATGTGATCTTTCCAGGAAAGATCATGAGAAATGTTAAGAGGAGAAGAAGGATTGAGTTGTGTATTGTTGAATGTGAGGAGATAGTCGTGTGGAAGATTGTGACGAGTAGACAAATAAAGAAGCTGAGTTTTTGAGGCATTGAAAGCCACAAGGTTTTCTCTTCCCCAGTCAGAGATAGTAGAAAGATCAGAGGTCAGGTGTACCACAGCTGTCCTACGCGAAGCATTGAGTGACTGTTGAGAGGGGCCTTTGTGAAGCAGGTTGAGAAGTGAAGAATGGAATCATCGGCATAGGAGTGCGACTTAGTAGATCATTGATAAATAAAAGGAAAAGAATGGGTGACAGGACAGAGACCTGAGGAACATCACTATTAATAGCTTTAGGAGAAGAACAGTAGCCATCTACAATCGCAGCTATGAAGAGATGAAAAGCTTTTGATATGTCCAGCGCAATAGCAAAGGTTTCACCGAAATCCCGAATGGAAGATGACCAAGGGTCAAAGAGCTGTGCAAGAAGATCGCCAGTAGAGTCTCCCTTGTGGAACCTATCCTAACGATCTGAAAGAAGATTGTGAGAAGAGAGGTGTTTGAGTATTTTTCTATCAAGAATAGATTCAAAACCTTTAGAAAGGCAAGAAATCAAAGGAATTGGACGATAGTTGGAGGGTTGAGAGCAGTCACCCTTCTTTGAGACAGGCTGAGTGAAAGCGAACTTCCAGCAGGAAGGAAAAGTACCAGATGAAAGACAAAGACGAAAGAGTTTACCGCTGCAGGGTGTCAGCACAGAAGTACAGTTCTTGAGAACAACAGAAGGAACACCCTCAGGACCGTACGCCTTTTTGGAGTTGAGCACAGATAGGGCAGAGAAATTTCTTTCGAGGAGAGTCTAATTTCAGACATAATTAAGTCTGGGAGGAGGAGATGGAGGAGCAGCACCGGAATCGTCCAGGGTTGAGTTGTAGGCCAAAGTTTGAGCGAAGAGTTCAGCTTTGTCGGGAGAAGAGACGGCAACTGAGCCGTCGGAATGGAAAAGAGGAGGGAAGAAGAATAAAGTTGATGATGTTCTTGGCTAGATGCCAGAAAAAACGAGAATTAGAATTGGATAGGTTTTCACATTTTGTCGGATGAAGGAATTTTTGGCGAATCGAAGAACAGATTTTGCACGATTCCGGTCAGAAATATAAACTGAGTGAGAGTCAGGAGTTGGATGGCAACGGTACATTTTGGAAGACTCCTCTCTGTTGCGAATAACACTGAAAGAAGCAAAGTTAAACCAAGGTTTTTGGGCGTTAATAGTTGGAATAGAATTTAGAATGCATGCCCCCATGCCCGAGAGAATCACCCCCTTGATGCGCTCAGCGCACTCGGAGGGACAATCATTCCATTTGAAATCAAAGAAGTACTGCCTAAGAACCTCCCATTCAAAGACGCCAAAGTGCCAAATGCATCTCCTCTTGCGAGGATCCAAAGGCCGAAGTGGAGCGATATGACAGGAAACAGATATAAGATTGTGGTCGGAGGAACCCAACGGAGAAAAAAGCTTCACAGAGTAAGAAAGATGAATGGTGAGAAGTAACTCCAGAATGTTAGCCTATCTTCAAGGCGATTGAAGCTACACGTAGGGTGCTGTACAATCTGCTTTAGGTCATTCAGGATAGAAAAGTTGTAAGCCAATTCACCAGGGATGTCAGTGAAATGGGCGGAAAGCCAAAGGTGGTGGTGAACATTGAAATCACCTAAAATGGAGATTTTAGCGAGAGAACAGTAGGGTAGAATGTATTTCACTTTGGAAGTGGAATATATACTCATGTGTATATATATATATATATATAATAAGGAGGAGAGTGTAGACACCAATCGACCAGGGAAGTAGGCAGGAAATAGTGTTTCTCAAAATTTAAAAAAAAAAAAAATGGGATTGGCTTCAAGAGTCTCGGAGTCCCCTGCGGAGGGGACCATACGTGTCCCCAATTCTGGTTCCCCGCTGCCGATACCGGGAATGCAGACCCGGGCACCGAGGCTGGATCTGCTACCGCCCGTTCGATATGTTCTGGGCCTCTGCCTGATTCACTTTTCATAAACTTCCGCAACATTCGTGGCCTTTCCTCAAATTTCCAATCTGTTGAATACCACCTCTCCTCTAAACCTCACCTTCTCTTCCTCACTGAAACTCGGGTGTGTCTGGGATGACACAGCAGCCGCTTTTCCTTACCCTCTTACTTTCTCCGTACACAATTTCCTTCCAAAGGTGAATGTTGCGTACATGTACGCAGTGACCTAACTCGCTCTCGTATTGCCTAACTCGAATCCTCCAAATTCTACACCCTCTGGTTACGGCTTACATGCCAACTTCAAACTAAAGACATCTGCGCTGGCTACCTTTCTCCTAATTCTACTGACTATCCAAACCTCTTTGACAGCCTCACTTCCAATGTGGAATGCATTCTATCCCACTATATACAGTATGTAAAAGAGTAAAATCCCGTAAAAAAAAATTTAAAAAGAATTAAAATCAAATTAAAAGGTAACTACAAAGCTTTTCGAAGTTACTTTGAAAAGCAGGAAGTATCTTATATATATATATCTTAGTGAAGTTGCACGGCTGTAGTGTTTTCTATTATATATATATATATATATATATTATATATATATATATATATAATATTATATATATATATATATGTGTGTGTGTGTGGTTGTGTGTGTGTGTGTGTGTTTTGTTATCTTATTCTTAAATCTTGAGCTGATTTTGTGTTATGACAAATTATTGAATATTATAAAGAACGTATCTGGTTTCATGTCATTATTTTTTATGATGAATTCTTCGAATTTATAATTCCTTATTCAAATTAGGTGCATTCAATTTTAGTACAGTACCTTATCATAAAGAGTGAAAAGAAAAAGAAGAAGAAGAAGAAGAGAGAGAGAGAGAGAGAGAGAGAGAGAGAGAGGAGAGAGAGAGAGAGAGAGAGAGATGTGGTATAAACCGAACACAGCTGACAATTTTAGATAAATTTATGGAAAGGAATAGATTTTGCTGAGAGAAAACATAGCAATGTTACACTATATATATATATATATATATATATATATATATAACTTCAATGAAGCGTTTGTTTCTAGGGAATTGAATTCGTATGGGGAAGTGAAGGGCCAATGCTTTATTTATAATAATATCAGTGAGGAAGGCCAGAAAATTGCATAGCGCTCAGACTAACTAATGCCGCCCATTGCGTTAACTCCCGCACTATTACAACCAATATCATCGGGAGTCGAACCTCCGCTATTATCTCACTCAACGTCATTCTCATGATTACTTCCCAATCACTGTCATTCCCATTCGCATTCACGACATAGGCGCCAAATGGGAATGGCTATTTTAATTTAACTTAACCTAACATAACATAGCATTAACTTAACATAACCGATCGTAACCTATCGTAACCTAAGTTAACCTAACTTGGACCAAAGTGGGAAAGCCGTGAATGAGAATGGGAATGACACTGGCGCCACTGACGCCTTTGTCGCAAATGGGAAGAAAGTGACATTATTTCTCAAATCAAGAAACTCTTTTCTCAAATGTGGATTTTTAACTTTGGTCCATTTTCATTTGCGGACTGGGGAATGACATTGAATGGGAAGTAATCGAACCTCTGACCTGAGTATCTTCACTTCACTAACAGGGATATGTTACCCATTGAGCTGTCGGCGCTGGCAATGCCTGAAATATTTAATGAATTCACAAATGTTTCGGAAGCTTTCCTCCCATCATCAGTGTGTATGTCTCTAAATAAGATTACGATTATTAGTTTGTTTAAAATGATCTTCGCAAAAACGATAATTTGAATAAATGACGAGCAAAATTGGAAAGCCTGCTAATCGTCATGCACTTTAACCGACACGTAGCAGGCTTTCCCTTTTTGTCCTTCAAATTAATATACAGTAAACCCTCGTCCAACGCGGGGGTTAGGTTCTTCGAGAATGGCGCGTTAGGTAAATCCGCGTTGGACAAACTTAATACCGGCTTATGGGATAAATGGAGATACGTGAACGCGGCCGCGTAAAGTCTCCCATTAATACTTAGATACGTAGATTTTTTTATTCACACACAAATGAATTTCCCTACCTATATTCTATATGAAATAAGAACATAATAAAACCATAAACATAATGATATTTACATATGATAAATAAAAATATATTAAATGAAAATAGCACGCATCTTTTCTTCACTCTTTCGGATGGTGCGTATGGTAGACTCATTCACGTGATACTCGCGGCCAAGTGATGTTATGCTCATACCACCACGCAACTTATCTAGAATCTTTATTTTTTCGGCTAATGTCATAACCTTACGACTTTTCTTCTCTTCACTATCACTTGCAGATGCTTTACGTTTTGGTGCCATACTGCTGTCTAAGGGTAATAGCAAAACAACGGCAAAATACGACAAAAACAATCCAACACAACTTCACTGAAGTTGTGTTGGAACGCGGTAGCGGGACTGAGATAAAGGATAATGCGAGGGGTGACGCGAAAGGGTGGGAGATGCGGGAGTGTTGGAGAGTGTAGGAGAAAACACTAGAGCGCGCATTGGCACAGTACTACTGTATTAGAGCGTGTTTGACGGATTGTGTATAATAAAATTTTCCGCTTTCGGCAAATAATTGTTCACATTTATTTTCCGTGTATAAGCAAATTCGCGCTGGACAAACACGCGTTGGATGAGGGTTTACTATATATATATATATAGGGTGTCTCAGAAGTCGTGCCCCAAAGGCTAATATCATGTACATTATGAGGCAGAACATTTGGGATACCCTGTATATATTTCATTTTCAACCTTAGAGAGCGTAGTATATTTAATTTGTTTATCAAGAATAGGAAACACAGCATTTGAAAAACAAGAGACGAAGAATAAAAGGTAAGAGTAATAATTAAAGAATAACATTGGTTCACAGCTCAATTTTGTTCCTTGTTTATCTTTTATTAGAATTTATTCCCTTGTTCCCGCCTTATTATTTTATTTTATTTTAAATATATTCAAATATTGGCTTCGTGTGATCGTCTGCCATTGCAACAACAGATGCCCAACTCCAACAACGAACAATGTGGTTTCCATGGTAACGATATTGAGACCCTTTTAAAGTGTAAATAAATGTAGAGCAAAGGATTATAAGGTGTATGTATTCGTTACTAAAATAAATAAAAAAAATATATATATATATATATATATATATTGAAAATTCATATCTTTTCATCCATTTTTTTATTTAGATTTTAAATATTCAATATTGTAAATCTATTTTCTCAAAAAATTTTATATCCTAACTCTCCAAACTCGTAATCTCTCTAACTCCCGAACTCACTTCATCCCTTTCCATTAATTCCTAACTCATTTATTTAATAACTTTTTTCTGTCTGTAACTCATTAATTGCCGCAGTCACTTAATGTCTTGATGATAACGCTCATGAACTCCCTCACTCCCTAAATATTTAACTTGAACTCATTAACTCCCAAAATATTTTACTCTTTAATACTTGACTTCCTAAACTTCCTAAATAGCTAACAATTGAACTCATTAGCTCCTTAACTCCATAAATATCTATTTCTTCTTGGACTCATTAACGTAACTCCATAGATATCTAACTCTTGAACTCATGAGCTGTCTAACCCCATAGATATTTACCTCTTGAATTCATAACCTCTCGAACCCATACATATCGAACTCTTGAACTCATGACCTCTTTAATTAACTCTACCTCTCTACCTCTTGAATTCATAACCTCTCGAACCCATACATATCGAACTCTTGAACTCATGACCTCTTTAATTAACTCTACCTCTTGAATTCATAACCTCGAACCCATACATATCGAACTCTTGAACTCATGACCTCTTTAATTAACTCAAAACCTATCTTTTTAATGCAATTATAACTCGTTAATTAAGTTTGTTTTTCAATATTCTACACAATTTTAACAATTTTAATGAATTTTAATTTTTAAAAAATAAAAAATATTTCGCTGTATTAAAATAAAAAAAACAAATCTTACATAAACCTTTTAAAGTAAAAACAAATTGAATTTAAATTTAAAAACTTTTCCTTTAATTAATTTGTAAAAATTTTTCCAGTTCAAACTTTATTTCTAACTGAAAAAAACAACACTTGAAAAAACAAGAAAAGTAGGACAAAAAGATTATTAAAATTAATTAAACAATACAAAACAATTTGAAGTATTCTTCTTGTCAAAATTTGTATACAATTTGTTTTTGTTTTAAGAAAATTTGCAAAGTAAGAATTGAATTTTAATTTTTAAAATTCAATTTATTAATTATAACATTTCTAAGAACTGCTTTTACTAAATTAAATTGTCGTTATAATTTTTTTTTTTTAAATTCGTCTTAATTAGTCGTCTTTTGTACGTAACTATGACGACGCATACGCGAAGCAGCGTTGCCACTCCTTGAAAAATTTGACTAGAGTAGCAGAATAGCAGTACCTTGATAAATTTTTGTCCATCTAGAAAACAAATCTCGTGTCTTGAAAATTTTGTTTTTCATGAGTAGCAACGATGATGCAGAGTCGGTTTCAAAAGTCGGGATACGACTGACCACAGTTACCTTATTACTCTGCGTTTCTACCGACGCGATGGTACATACATGACCACTTGTCTTCCTTATGATACAAAGTGATTTAAAAGTTCTACCTCGGACGTATTTATTTTATATTTATGTGATAGAACTTTTGAATCGCCCTGTATGTACCCGGAGTTGATTTTCTTGTTCATAATTGATGACCCAGTACTAGTTTCTGTAGAAAAGAGGAATTAACTCATCAAACCACTTTATTTTATTTATTCATTCCTATTCTGACGATTAACTTACTCGTTTTCTGCGTAAATGTATGACCTCAAAATTAGAAGATTAGTTAAAATTGAAAGTTAGATCCAGAATAGGATTAGTAGTATGGGCACATCACATAGAAGGAATGACCAGAAAAATTAGCAGCAAGAGAAAAGAGAGCAGAAAGCAGTTGGTTGGTTGTCTTTACAAATCGAAAGGAAGCGAATGGTCTATATTGATGATTTAAACCCTTTACAGTAGCTACCACATTGATATAAAGATTGAGATCGGGGGTTCGCCTCCCGATGGTGTATTATCACCGATGGTGTAATATCACTGTTAATGTCTAAGACAAATTTGGATGGTGGCCACTAAAGGTCATAGTAAGACGTCAGACACAAACACGCTCTATATGTATATATATACATACAGAAATTTTGTTTTCAAGTTTAGGTTAAGTGAGGTTAGATTAGTTTAGATTAGTCTATGTTCAGAGCAATATTGGGTTTTGGTGGCGGCACCCCCAACACCCTTATTTTATCACCCTCACCCCTCACCCCCCTTTGAGAGAGTAAAATTTGGCTGTTTTCGCATTTTCCCCTCCCCCTTTCCTTTCTTTTCCCTCAATTTCCACTGCCACTGGCACCCCACCCCCACCCACCAAATGGACCCATACTACTCGATTCTAGGCAATTTCGGTAATGGAAGTATATTGTATCAATTCTCAATGCAATTTCGTACCAATTACATAACCTTTGTATTCCTCTCAGCGGTAATTAAAAAAGGAATTGTAGTTGATGAATAGACGAAAATTTGGTTGGTACGAGAAATGCCAATTTAAGGTTTCCTTGCCTTTTAAACTACAGTATATACACAGTTCAAATGTAAAGTTAAATTAAGTCATCAATCGGAAGACCAAGAAAATTAATTTCTAAAAGTTAAGCTATAATTTTCGACTTTCGCTTTTAATACAGTATGTTAATAAATAGTGATGAAGAAAATTAACTGTGTTAAATAAACAGTTTTTGAGTTCAGTTCAGTTACGAACGGATTTAGAGGATAAGAAGAAATAAGAAGTGTGTTTTGATCTTATCAAAGAAATGAACACAATGTGGAAAGCCAAATTTATCTCGTGCCATTAAATACTGTAGGCAAATTACTATTCTCAGTTGGGGATGGAAATTTTATTTCCTTATAAAAAAAAGCTACAGGGTGTGTATAAAGTAAAGCGAGTGAAGAGACAAATCCGATTTGAACTGGTTTAAACTAGTTTCAACTCGTTTTTTAACTCTTAAAAAATATTTTCAACACCTCTTATGAACCTTACTATAGAATATACAGTTGTTATATAGTACATGTAATAAATATTACTCGTCCATGTTCACTCGCGTTAATATAATTCAAATTAGATTTGTCTCTTTACTCGCGTTACTTGATACACACCCACCTACGGTATCTTTTCATTTTAAGTAAAAATAAATATTAGTTTTATTTAGATTTAAAATTACGACCATAAATTTCCCGTTAAACTTAAACTTCTATTCCTTCCTGAATAAGCTTGTATTATACACACACACACACACACACACACACACACACACACACACCACACACACACACACACTTACTTATCAGGTCATCCCATAAGTAATGTCGTTTTTTACGATAGATTAAGTTTAAACTAGTCCTACTCGGTTTAAGCATAAATTTTCCGAAGGTTATATCTAAGAGGAGATCTATCGTGTTTCGCTACATACTTTACAGTCCTTGACCAGTGAAGACGTGTGTTTTGCTTTATGTAAACCCTCATAAACATGGCGGTATCAGAAGAGCATATCAGGCATATAATGCTTTACGAGTTCAAAAAGGGAATAGTGCTACTGAAGCAACGCGAAACATTCAGGAAGTTTATGGCAACGATATTCTGCATGTGAGGAAATGTCAAAGATGGTTTAAAAAGTTTAGGAATGGTGACTGCTGTGTGACAGATGCAGCACGCTCTGGACGCCCTGCTGAGTTTGATGATGACCTGCTGTTAGCCGCACTTGAAGAAGACTGCTCAACAACTGTCGAAGAATTGGCCCAGAAACTCAATTCATTCCCGTCCACCATCATCGACATTTGCAACAACTCGGGAAAGTGCCTAAGTTAGGAAAATGGGTGCCACATGAATTGTCGGTCGACAATCTGAGGGTGCGGGTAAACATTAGCACAGCTCTTCATTCCCATGAACTCCAAGATCCGTTTTTGCACCGTTTAGTAACTGGTGATGAAAAGTGGATACTGTACCAGAATGTTAAGCGCCGTCGACAGTGGGTTTGTGCCGGAGAACCAGCGACACCACAGCCAAAACCAAATCTTCACCCTCGGAAGGTGTTGCTTAGTGTTTGGTGGGATAAAGGTGGTGTAATACACTTTGAAACCTTACCACACAACCAAACAATCACCGCTCAAGTCTACTGTCAACAACTGGATCGATTGAACACCGCACCAAAAGAAAAGAGACCTTCTTTGGTTAATCGGAAAGGAATCGTGTTCCACCACGACAACGCACGTCCTCATACCGCTCGGATCACTTCTGCAAAAATTGAGGAGCTTGGGTGGGAAAAACTTCCACATCCTCCATATTCTTCAGACCTTGCGCCTTCAGATTATCATCTCTTCAGGAGTCTGCAAAACTATCTTGACGAGAAACAGTATACTTCTTTAGATGACCTGCACACCAGTCTTTGTACGTTTTTTGCCTCAAAACCGCCTGAATTTTATAAACATGGCATTGAAAAGCTCGTAGGACGTTGGCAGTGTCATTGATTCCGATGGAAAATATATACTAGATTGAAAAGTTTCAGTTGAGTTTTTTTTGTCCTTCAAATTCCGATCTAAAAAACGACATTACTGATGGGATGACCTGATACTTACTTACTTTATGTGAGTTCGAACGACGGTTCAGGATCGACCTGCGGTCGACCCCTCTGCAGCATCCCACCTCACTTGCGAGATTTGGTGAAGGAGGGAATTGCTGTCTGATCTCCTCCTGCCCTCGTAGCCAGCCACGCATGGCTGGTCAGGGACTTTGTATAGGGATCTGTCCAGTTGGTTCTTGAAGTTATTCAGGCTGGTGTGTTGCAGATTCCTTATTTCTTTCGGTAGGGCATTGAAAAGCTTTGGGCCTCGTATTCTAAGGGTATTTTCCACCCTCTTTTCATGGCCCCTTGTCCCACCGCAGCTGGGACAGTACAAAATCTGTCTCTTCTCTCATTCCAGTTTGTTTCTATATATATGGGATGAATTTCACAATTAAACACGTCAAAGGAATGAATGATGCAAACCCACAAGGAAAATAAAAAGATTCCAAGGCTTTTCGTGTATTCAGCAGTACACCTCGTCAGGGAATCATTCCCTGACGAGGTGTACTGCTGAAGACACGAAAGGTCTTGGAATAATTTTTTCTTTTTCCTTGTGGGTTTGCATCATATATATATAATATATTATATATATATATATATATACACTGGTGGATCCATGGAGGAGCTAAGGGGGCTCGAGCCATCCCCATTGACCCCTCATCTTACGGGAAAAAGCCTTTCCTCTTATCTTTTCAGATTTACTTTGACTTATTCATTATTGGAGAAAATTCGTGAAGCGGTCGGTCACCAAAGGAAAGTCATGCTGCTTCTAGATTCTAGAAAATTTATGTGTTGGTACCAGTACCAGTCCTTTATTGGGCTCCATTAAGCAATCGCAAATATTTTACACGACCATTTTGTTTTATTTTAGAAAGGCTTGGGGTGGTCAGTTGCTTTGCCCATTTTGTATATAATTTGTATAGAGCCACTTCGACCTTTTTTAATTCGGGGATAGCCAGAGGTTCTGTACAATTTTTTAAAAGGTTAGATGTGGCCGGAGGCTTTCCACTTTGTTATAGGGTTCAGAGTAAGATTAAAGACTAGTTTCTCCATTATTTTCCAAGTGTAAATAATGGTGTATCTCTCTCTTCTCCTTTCCAGTGACTATAGGTCTAGTTCGCGTAACCTTTCCCAGTAATTTAGTTCTTTGTACCCATTGATCTTGGCTGTGAAGCTTCTCTGGATCCCTTCCAGCTGTCTAATGTCTTCTTTTTTATATGGGGATGTTAGGACCGAGCAGTATTCCAATTTGGGTATTATCAGGGTTTTCAGTAGAGGAATCATTACAGTTCTATCCCTTCGTTTAAAGGTTCTCAATATCTGTCCCGTTTTCTCTTTGCTCTGTTTACTGCTATCTTATTTTGTGTTTCAAATTTCGCATCATCTGTCATTACAACCCCTAAATCTTTTGCTCTGGAATTTCTCTGAATTTCCTGTCCATTTAGGGTATAATATTCCATGGATTTTAGGTCTTCTCTTTTTCCGTACCGTAATAGCTGAAATTTCTCGGTGTTAAACTTCATGTTGTTGGCTTCCGTCCACTTGTAGATTCTGTTTATGTCGGTTTGTAGAGATCCTATATCTTCTGGGTTTCTTATTTTTCTACTAATCTTTGTGTCATCCGCAAAGGATATATATATAGAATCGCTACCTTCTTCTTTCCAAGAGCGAGCTGACGTCACCCCAATCAGGTGTTCTGCAAGTATTCGAATTCTAAGAAAACAAACCATTAGTCAGAGAAATATAACAAGCGGAAAGAACAAAAATTTCTCAAACTGCTGATTGGTCCGCGCACCATGGCTTCTCCGCAATGCATCTTCAGCAGCCGATGGCGGTCGTGAAGACACAGGTGCGGCCTTAGATAAATGACATTTCCAAGTTGAAAAAGCAAGGAGATATGTCATTGTCACATTGGGTGAAATTCGCACAAGGCAAGGTTCTACCAACTGTAGCGACACTTCCTCGAATATTCGAAACGCTTTCTGTGTCGTCAAATGCCACCACTGAGAGAACGTTTTCAAAGCTAAAACTGCTGAAAACATACCTCCCAACAACCACGGGTCAAGAAAGACTTTCTGGTTTGGCTCTCATGTCTACACATCGGCACATGGAGGAGGTAACCAGAAAAAGTTGCTAACATTTTTGCCAACGAAAAAGATAGACGTATTCTCTTGAATTGAAAAGAATTTGTTGGCGATATTAGATAAGATGGGCCGATTCAATAGTACATTATTTTGTTCCCCATTACAATTAGATAACTGTGTCTTTGCCACAGTAAAAACTGGCTGGTTATTATTATTATTATTATTTTCAATTACATTATTATTACCTTTGGCATTAAATAAAAGACTCATAGAATGACTGTGTGTTCTCTCAACTAATTAGTGCTTACTGACTCTTAAACAGAGCAGCCACATTGTGTTTTTTGTGCAGTGGGTAAAGGTGGTATTCTTCTGCTATGTACTGGGCACCAGTATAGGCACCAGACCAGCACCCGTAAAGAAATATACTAGATCCGCTACTGCATATATATATATATATATCAGGGGAGACCCCAGGCTTTTGTGGATACTCAGGTCAAACCTTTCAAGCATATGTAAAAATGAACAATGAATAATTCGTATATAATTTTTATATTCAAATATTCATTTTTACATAAGGACCAAACTCGCATAATGCAAGTTTGGATGACTTTATTATTCAATTTATGGTAAATTCTTTAACCTATTATTATTTATATGTTGTTCATTCATACGTCCATTTCCTTTCTTGACCTTTATCTTTTGTTAATTTTATTAATTATTCATTCAGCTACCTATTGTCTATCTATTGTCAACCTATTGTGTGACTACCAATATGTGTACAAAACTTTATGCATTCGTACATGTTCGCAAATGATCATGATCACGTACGTAGTTACCTTACATATAAGTAGTTCACATGTATTCTTTTTATTTCTTTTCTTTAAATTAATTAATTTCTCGCAATACTCATAAATGCTTATACAAGTGTTCGAATTCCGATGACAGCAGCAAAAGCGAGTGCTTCTGAGGTGAAAATCTCCTCTCGCTTGCTTCTAATTTATAAAACATCATTATGTGTTTATATATATATATATATATATCATATGTGCCCATGTACTTTATGTTATACTCTTAACATCCTAATTGTCTATAAATATGTAACACTGTAAAAAAAAAAAAAACTATAGTTAACTGTTTAATTGTAATTAACGATAATTATAATTTAATATAATGTAATTAATGTACTTTAATGAAACTGTAATTAACGATAATAATTTAATATAATGTAATTAATGTACTTTAATGAAACTGTAATTAACGATAATTTAATATAATGTAATTAATGTACTTTAATGAAACTATAATTAACGACAATAAGCGAATGTGAATTAATTGGTAATTATAATCAATTAATAAACCAAAATTACAACGTACTCAGTGATGTACTTGGGATTGTACTCAATGTACGACCCGACATTATGTCGCCATTTAGGAATGTACACTCAGCGATATTATTTTTTTATTATTATTTTTTTCGTTGGGATAAATTTTTGATGTGCTTTCTACTTTGCCAAATAATTGGTGACTTGTTCTTTTTAAATTTCTTTATCATTTTTTTAGATTTAGCTTAATAATGAATCCTGATTAAAAGTTTACAGTGTTCATGTTTTGTATACATTCTCTCTTCGTTATAAAAGATGAGGTCATGTCTTGCCTAAGCATTTAATTGTGAATCTTAAACCTTTAATTTTTACTTATATGCATATTTTAGTGTAAAGATGCATAGTTCAATTTCCACTTTTAGTTAATTTGGCAGATCATAATAACATCAGATCTGAAAATACACGGTTTAAGATAAAAATATGGCTTCATCTTCAAATATCTTGTTTATTCGTTTAAACATTACCACAGCTAAAAGATTTACTTTATTTTCAAATACTGTGCAAAAATAATGCAGCCTTTTCGACATTTAATAATAATGATGTTAGCTATTTATGGGTATATAAACCCACAAAAATTCTTCCATGTTCATTCTGATTTAGACTACGAGGCTGAGCATTACCTGTAACATTTTAGCAGTAAATTACAGTAAGAAAAAGTCTTTATCTTCTCCTTCGAGCAGTGCTCTCTTCAGAGAACTTAGTCATTAAACTCTCCCGATACGTTACAAGAAGAATCGGGGTGAACCCTCAGAGAATTTAATAAGCCTCTCAGAATCCTCCGAGCCACTATAGAAGAATTCGGAGAGTAGTATAGAAGAAACTACTGCAAGTATCAAATCCAATGCTGCCTCCTAACCAGAACCCCCGTCGACTTCGAACCAACCCAGGCCATAGAAGAGGGGGTTAAAATTTCTTTTGCATGTTTGCACTGACAAAAATCGGAGTCCTGATAGATGTACTTCAATTCTGACATTAAAGCTTTTACGTCAAATAGATTACTGTACTTATATTCAAGTGCTTCTATTACGTTTTTGGGGAAATTTTCTTTATATACTGCAAACATTAATGAATTCAACAGCTCAAAAAATGAGAACTCCTGAATACATTCAAATCGTTCCTTCAAGGCTGTTACAGAGGTATTCAGAATGCTAAAGTAAATTTCTTTAAATTCTGTCACTTTTCGTCCGAGTCTCTTAGTAGGGGGAGGAATGGTCGGACAACTTACTGTCACATGTCTTTTTAAGATTTCATTGTAACTTTTGTCATTGATTTTTCCTTCCAGAAAACTAATAAAATCATTAATTTTCTTTTTTTTCAAATTCCATGTCCACTATCCTGCACTGTAAAACATCAAATAGTTTTTCAGCATTGCTAAGTAATTCTTCAAAGCAGCAAATATAAAACAAAATAAAAAGTCATCTAGTTTTGCGTAAAGATATTCACCCTGTTTTAAACTATCTTCATCCCGCGAGATTTCATCATTCAAAATGTTGTACTACCTCGCATGCAACGTGACGTCATACCAATAGCTCTGTTTCGACAGCAGATGTGACAGATTTTATATAAAATGAACACTTTTCATATGTTGTGTATTAAATTTCCTAAAATTTACTGTACTATGCAAAACTAGAATATAAAGAACTACCCAACTGTCAGTATGATATGCAAATATTGCTTTTAAATGTTTAGTAATTCTAGATAATAACATATATTTGGCACAGCAGCAAGTCGTCAGGCAGATGGGAATTTGACTGACTTCGAACATTAAAAACTTGGTTATTCGGTGGATACAAAGTAGTAAACCAATTAAAATACTAATTAACGTTACGTATAGTGAATATCCAAATGACTTTATAACATTATAAATAAATCATAAGATTTACATCATAACATGTTTCAAAGAAAGACGGTCAGGCTTAAAATTGTTTGCCTGACAAGAAGTGGAATTATGCATTTTTATACGAGTTAAGGCTTTGTTATTTGAGAAGATGCATAATAATACAGTAATAATTAACTTTATGCGCAGTCACAGTGTATATGCAAATAGTTATATAACCTTATTTATAAATCCTAACATGGTCATTATAACATGTTTTATAAATTATCTGACTCAAAATTTTTAGCCACATATCTTCCATCTCTTCCCGCGTCTCTCTCCCCACCTTCACTGGGGAAATGGGGTTTAGATGATAGATGGCTGGATGGAAATTTTTAGCTTGACAACTTGACAAGAGATGGGATTGTGTATTGTTGGTTTTTTTTAAGTCCCTAGCAGCAGAAATAACAAGTCAGGCTGAGCCTGACCTGCCCGACCCCCTCCGTCGCCACTGATATATATATATATATATATATATACTCGTATATATCATATTTTTCCTATCTCAGTCTCATTAGCAAAGTTAAGCTGGTCTAATAAACAAACTTAGCAAAGTTTATAATAACCTTATATATATATATATATATATATATATATATATATATATATAGAGAGAGAGAGAGAGAGAGAGAGAGAGCGAGAGAGAGAGAGAGGAGAGAGAGCCTGTTGACAGTAAGCCCCATAATTATAACTGTATTAAATATTTTTACTTGGAAGATCACCAAAATGAATGTCATTTATGAAAAGAATAGAAAGAGCTGTTTTTTTCCTTTAATTAACCAAACAAAAAATAAAAAGAGATAAATGGTAAATTGAATAACAAAAATACAGCGATTGATAAAATCTTCTACGTACACAGAATGCACTAACAACACAAATTACAAAAGGGTTGATAGAAGTTAATCGTCATCATGAGAACACAATAGAAAATAACTTATAATGAAATCAAATACATTATGTGGAGCAATGTTACGTAGGTATTGCTGTTAATGTGAATAATGTCACGAGATGCGGGTTCTATGTGCACACTTAAAGGAAACGGAGTTACAAGTACAATGTCTATACAATATTGTCAGATCTCTTAGGCTCAAGGCATGTTAATTAATCATTTTTAGGAAAAAGTGATGAATGATGAAATTTTCTAGTTAATCAATGATTAACTGATTAAAAATGATTAAAAATTAAATACTTCTGAAAAGAGTAAGAAAGAGCTTTATTGTTTCTGTTGCGTGAGATAAGACCGAAGAAAACATTTTGCTCAAACATTTAGTTTGCTTTAGTTCAGGAAATCAGGCATGGGCGGATTAGACAGTTTATACACACAAAAATGTACGAAATTCAAATGATACATTACGAAATTTAAGGTAAAATGATGCTGAAATTATGAGGAAAATTAATCATTTCCCATCATTTTCTAAAAATATTTTTTGATTAATTAATGATTAAATTTGAAACAATGATTAACTGATTAAGCTGAACCATGCCCTACTGAGGCGAAGTCAATTAGGCCTATACAAAGGATTATAGACACGGAATTAAAAGTATGTACAGCTGTAGGGCGCGAGAGCCTATAATAATCAAAGATGTTTATTCGATGGTGGTTGAAAACGAATGCCTTCAAAACTTCGATGGTTAACTTTTCGAGGCACAAAAAGCCGTTTAAAGTTGATGAGATTTCTTACGATGTTCTCCTTAAAGGTTAATTTAGTGTCAAGCATTAACTATAAAATTTCGGGGCCAGGTGCCAGAAAAACTTTCGTCAGCGTCTCCAAATGCTGTTGTACATCTTGTACGGGTAAACAAAAACTCAAACTTCGAAGACGAAAACAAAGACGTCCTTATATGATAATAAAAACCCACTCTAATAGACAGAGTTTATTTCCACAACAGTTTCGATGCCCACTGGCATCCTCTTCGGGTGGATACAGAAAAACTGTTGTGGAAATAAACTCTGTCTATTAGAGTGGGTTTTTATTATCATATTTTGAACTTCACGTAGAAAAAAGTGAAGTTTTTTGCATTTAAAGACGTCCTTTGTGGTGTTTCAATGCAGGTGCGAGGAAACATCCGTCAGAAAATATCTTCCTGCTGGCGGTGCTGAATTCTGTTGTCGGTAAGTGCTCTAAGGTAAACTCCAGGCGTTCCATAGCAATTAAAAAATTTGTACGAGCACTGGAAAGTATTACAAGGTTGACCTTTTGTGATGGCCTTCGATACGAGCTTGAGAGAATATTAAATTGTAGGCATATGGAGGAAATATTTATGTATAATCATATACCTTTTATATATAGTATTTGCTACCTGTACTACTTATGGATCACTGTAGCGCATTTCATAAGGAAATGAAAAGAATGAGGATTTGATTGAAAAAAAATTAGTTTCTGATCTCATCCTGTCTTCTGAATGTTCTACACGAAAGATTTGAGCTCGTTGTTTCCTTGTTATATTATAATTTAACTTTATAATATCCCGATCATACCCCTGGTTTTTTTTTTTTTTGTTTGTTTTTTTGTTTTTTTTGTTTTTTGTTTTTAAATTATGGTCAGAAATTTTATTGGGGCCATGTCCAGATGGATAATTTGATTTTCCTCTTTTCTGTCTCGAATAAATCTAACGCAGTATCTTCCTTTTCGAAACTTTCGATCGAACACATATTTTCCAAATTATTTTCAGGAGCAATTTCGTTTCATTCTTGTTATATTTGATTAAAAAAAATCTGTTGCGCAACCTCCCGATACTTATTGACAAGGAAAATGGAGTTTCACTAATGTACTTTTTAAAGCGATTGTACATGCCAATATTTAGCAATAAGACTAGACTGGAAAATCTGAGGCATTGACCAGGGGTTCCCAAACTTACTTTCTTTCGTACCTCCACCTACAGCAAAACAGAAAACTCAACCGTACCACAACTGTTAAATTTATTCCAGGTACGCCTATACATTACTATTATTTTACGGGCATTTTCATTTCTTCAAGCTACGAACTGTAAATTATATATTTTCTATTTAGTGGTTTAGTGAAACTTATCTTTTAATATATTTACTCGTATTCTGTAATAAATTGCGATCCACAGTAGCTCGCGTACCACAGTTTCGAAACCAGTGGCATTGCTCATTTACTGCAAAGTTTTAATCAAAACTGCCACTCGTAACTTTTCCGAGCTACAAACTTTTAAATTCAAATTTAAAAAAGTTAAATTGTTTTTGTGGTTTAAACTAACAATTTCATTTTCATTATGACTGTTAAAAGAACTACCCTAAATCATAGTCAGGTCGCTCGGCGACGTTGTCTCGTGATTTAGGGTGGGTAAGTTAGATTAGGTTAAGTGTTAAGAGAATGTAAGTCTGTCCATAATGTGGGAAGCATCACCAAAACTGATATATACTTTCAGACCGCGACACATTTCTCAAAGCGACATAATTTTTGTATTTGCTTTCAATTTTTAAATTTAACTTATAAACGTTCGTAGGTGTATTTTTAATATAACTCAAATATTATACAGCAACTTCACCCCAAACCCCACTCTTATTTCCCCTGGCTCAAATGTCATCTATATTGCTTAAAGCACCGGATATTCCTAATATTCCAATATATGCCTTGTTTTGTCCCGAAAGATCTCCATGTCTACACCAGCTTTGTTCCTCATTTCCTTGAGGCAGTCACTGAAGTTTTTGTGATGAGAAAGAAACCTTTTTTTTTCTTTCAGAGAAAAGACTTTCTTTGTCCAACGTTGGAAATTTTCTCGTATTTTCAGTTTACAGTTGAAATTGCGTCAGAAAAGCTTTCTCGTAAGTTTCCTTATTATATATATATATATATATATATATATATATATATATAAATAGAGGTTAGCGTCGCTGACTACGAATCCATCGGCCCTGGGTTCGAGACCCGACGGCAGCCGGCGCGCAGCAAAATCCAGCTGTTCATCCTTCCACACAATAAAGAAAGTGGTTGGTAGATAAATGGGTACCCTAGGTGGCTAGTGGTTAAGACGCTGGGCTACTGATGGGGCGTGGTTCGGATTCCACGTTAAACTGTAGGTCTAAGGTGGAGTGAAAAGCTTGACCTTTGTCAGAATGAACAATTCGGGGGAAGCTAACCAGAGGTTAACCAGAGGTTATGCGCCTCGGTGGTGCAGTGGTTAGCATCGCTGACTATGAATCCACCGGCGGAAGCAAAAACCAAGGTTAACCTTGGTTTTGCCTTCGCACGAATTGTTCATTCGGACGAAGGTCACGCTTTTTGCTCCAATTTAGACCTACAGCTTAACGTGGAATCCGAACCACGACCCATCACGGGTGGTTAAAAATTACAAAGTCCTCACTCGGAGTTGATCTCACGACCTCCCGATCAGCAGCATAGTGTCTTAATCAGAAGTCTACCCAGGGTACCCATTTATCTACCACTCCATTTTTATTGTATGGAAGGATGAACGCCTAGGTTTGCTGTGTGCCAACTGCCATCACCGGGAATCGAACCCAGGGCCGGTGGATTCGTTGTCAGCGATGCTAACCACTACACAACCGAGGCGCATATATATATATAATGTAACATCCAAGAAATTCATTTCCTCACGACGTGGAGGCGAGTATGCCCTAAAGGTCACCTGAGCAGAACCAGAGTAAGCGGCCAATTCAACTCCACCCAATGCCAGCGGCCGGGAGGAACCAACGCTACACCGCTTGGGGTCTGTCACTCCAACCACTGAGCCACGGGGCGCCCATATACTGTATATATATATTTAGGGTGGTCCTCAAAAACGAATTTTTTATTTTTACTGCTCCCACCCGATAAAGTACTAGTTCCACTTCATAAAAAAATTATTTTGGCAAAGTTTTTACCAGATCCGATAATATTTAGGGGTGGCTGTCAAACTTTAAATTTTGAACGAAATCCTTAAAATGGGCAAAATCTGCAGCATCTAAATTTGCTGGCCACTTGTGGTACCTATCTGAGGAAATGGTGGGATTGGCACTGTTTGATGCTTCTGTATCAGTAGACACAAAAAGATTAATTGTAAAGGGAATTAATGAGACAGAAGGCAGCCTAAAATGTCCTAAACGTGTGAGCCTTCGTCAAGATCATCTCCCAACATTGGATTCCTTGAGCACGAGAAACTCTTTCAAGCTTATACGGGCCCTCAATATCAATACTGCATTTATGCAAAAAGACCCGTCAACAATGGACTCAGATGATGAGTTTCAAGAGGCTCTTCGGAAAGTTGAAAACATCAAGGTCGTGAACGACAATGCCGAACGCGGGATTGCACTTATCCAGGATTATAGTGGAAAACACACTAAGAATGAAGAACAACTTCAATACCTATTGAAAGTCGTGGAGCAACACAGGAAGAAATATCCTGAACCTACTAAGAAGATCTTAAACAGTGAGCTACAGTGAGTGGTCTTGCCAGCCATGACGATTCAAAATAGTACGTCATCAGTGTTATGTATAACGCTTATAATTTAAAATATATATGCAAAATAAAAATCTTTTAACTACACATTATATCAGTGGTTCCCAAGTGATGATCCATGGATCCCTGGGGGCCAACTGAGATTGTTCAGGGGGTCAATAGAAAACCCCGCCTTGCAGTTTTGTGGTAACTTCAAGCTTCGACAGCCACCTCTAATTATTATCCGATCGAGCTCAAATTGAAGCAGAATTATTTTCTTATTAAGTGGAACAACTTTATTGGGTGGGAGCATGTAAATTACCAAAAAAAAATCGCCTTTATAAAGGAGGACCACCCTAATATATATATATATATATATATATATATATATATATATATATATATATATATATATGAAGACCAGGACCTAAGTAAAAATATTCATCTTTTACCGTATTAGATTTACAAACGTTTCAGGATTAAATTCTGTTATGAGTAAATGAAGAATACGTGAGGAGGTTCATAGATTAAAATGAAAATAAAAATAAAAATTAATAATTAAAAATTAAAAGTGGTAAAACTAATTTATGATAAGAAGAGGTACAAATGAATTAGTTTCATTTAGTAAAGGTTTAGCTTTTATTTATTCAATGCTTCTAAAATACATAAATGAGAAGGGACATTTGCGAAAGATAAAAGTTTAAAATTATTCATATTAACCCTTAAACCCTACCAGTGGTACTGGTGTACCCCAGCACCCCGTGTATTGCTAGCGTAACTTTTATAATGGGTAGGGATTAAGGGTTAAAGGTACCGTCACACTGTGACGCACGATCACGTATAGGAGACGAGTCGAGTCTACGCGAGGGTTGGTTTGTACGAGCGAACTGTCCATTGGAAAGATTCAGCTGGAAAGATTCAACGAAAATCAGCAGCACGGATACCGATCAGGAAGATCATGTCTATCACAACTTATAGATCATTATAACAATATCCTAGATGCACTGGAAGGCAATGAAAACTACGATGTCATATACACGAATTTTGCTAAAGCTTCCGACAAATGCGATCATGGTATAATAGCACATAAAATGAAACATATGGGAATAACAGGCAAAGTGGGAAAATGGATCTACAACTTCCTCAGAGAATGTCTACAGGTCGTCAAAATTCAAGGTATACTCGTATCATCATCAGAATCAGAAGTACGTAGCTCAGTACCACAAGGTACAGTAATGGCCCCAACTCCTCTTCATTATCATGCTAACAGACAGAGACAGTGGAGTAAACAGTAACAGTATAGTAACATCTTTTGCGGACGATACAAAGATCAGCAGAAAAATCAGCGATACAAATGAGGTGGAGGCCTTGTAGAGAGACACGAACAAAATAGACACATGGTCAGAAGACAACAATATGACATTTAACACCAAGAAATTTCAGCTCTTGAGATATGGTAGAAATGAGGAACTTAAACAGGCTGCATATTATGCTCCAGATAGACAGGAAATTCAGAGTAGCACGAAAGCGGTTGACTTTGGGGTAATAATGACCGATGATGCGAAATTCGAGACACAAAACCAGATAGCAATAAACAAAGCAAAAAGAGTCGCGGGACAGGTACTAAGAACGTTCAAAAGGAGGGATAAGACAGTAATGATTCCCCTGCTGAGAACACTGATCATACCAAAACTTGAATACTCCTCAGTTTTGACGTCCCCATATAAAAAGGAAGAAATTAATAAACTAGAAGAAACGCAGAGACATTTCACAGCCAAGATTGATAAAGAAGAAGAGAGAGGTACACCATAATCTACATATGGAAATTGATCGAAAAACTGGTACCAAACCTCAAACTAAACCCAATTATCATTCAAACAACGCTGGAAAGTAGGAAAGGCAGAATATGTAGTGTCCCAAATTAAGGGGCCCGACAAGGGACCTCCTCAACACTGAAGGAAAATAGCTTGGTTGTTTGGAGGCCAAGACTTTTTAACCAGCTTCCAAAGGACCTCAGAAACGTTACAGGGGTCAAAGTTGAAGTCTTCAAGAGAAGACTAGATGCCTGGCTCAGGATGGTATCAGATGAGCCGGGTGTACCTGGCTATGTGGGGTGGAGAGCGCAAGAAAGCAACATGCTCCTCCACCAAGCCAGGCTTAGAGGCGGGGCCAGCAGCTTAAACGAGGTTAACGAGATATCTATCTATTTATCTATATCTATATCTATATACAGTATATATATTGTAAATATTTTTAAGCTTTTATTTTCGTTCCCAAAAGAGCAAATTTTTCCTCAATCTGTATTTATACTGATTCTGTTCTAGTTTCTCTCGTCTTTTAAAAGGATATCGATAGAGAAACTTTTCTATTTTGGCTTTTTCCTGTTTTCTTTTTTTTCTTTTTTTTTACATCTTATTGGCATCCAAAAAGTAATTTTCGGCAGGATTAATAAATTCAATCAAATTATTTGAAAAATTGACGCTTTTTCTTATATTTTTTAGCTTGAATTTTATTTGATGTTCGCGACACACGAATAAAAATTGAAGATCATTTTCGCTCGGGGCAATTTTTTTTTTCATATTTTTTCATATTTTTTATATATATATTTTTTTTAGGGGGGGAACAAAATCTATATATAATCCATCCTTGTAAATGAAAATTTGGTTATAAACTTGATTAATATATATATATATATATATATATATATATATATGAAATTATTTCACGAAAGTAACACGTGAAAAATATTTATGATGAATAAAACCACGAAGGAAAGGAAACACAAAATGGTGCTCAAGCGCTTTCGTCTAATGACATCCTCATATATATATATTATATATATATATATATATATATATTTTAAATTCGATTCAATTTGTGGTAGAAGGTTTTTATCTACGAGGACTGAACGAGGTTGTGCATTTCCGGACAGAAATTAGATTCTCGCAATAAAGGAAGTGACGTGTGAGATTTATTGATACTTACGTAACGACCATTTTAAACTAATATTTAAAAAACTGAAAACTCTTAAAGTGAACTTTCAATTGCAGTAAATTATTTTACGTTTTGAACTTTATAATATATATACACACTCGGATATATATATATATATATTAGGGTGATTCAAATATGGGGGTAAAAAAATTTTTTATATTTTAATGTGTTCAACCCTTTAAATGGTTCATTTCAGCATAAAAATAACTATCCTAAAATATTTTAGCAAATTTTTAATTTTTAAGGGTTGCTACCAGCAATTAAAAATTGACAGAACGACTCAAATTGTCAAATTTTTCCACACCACCCAGGAGGTACAGTACAAGGCGCATTGCTTTTTGTTAATGTGGAAAGCTCCCCCGTAGGTCCTACCATAACCACAAGCATGCATAATTAAACTAGCATGATATTTGAGACATTAGCTGTCCTTACTTCATCAATGTTTCTTTTTTTCTATCAGGGTAAACAGCCCTGTAGTTTTTCACTACTTGTAGCAAGAATTTTTTTTGATCGTCATGTGTTAGTATTTTATTATATTCATTCATTAATTTTACTCCTCTTTCCGCTATATCATTCACGACTTTCCACTGTTTGATAGATTTCTTAGCGGAGTTATACTCTTCATCATTATGCCATTCTTTAGCATCTTTGAGTAAAAATTTTGAACTAAATTCTGTTATTGTAAAGAATCTCTGAGTATTTGATGTGACAAAATCTTCTAATTTCTTCGTTGGAATAAGTGCAGGATCTAGAAAAGCCCGTTTTGCAGGAAGAGTTTCTGTTGTATTTTGCAAAGCGTTTACCATTTTGTTTTTTGCTTCAGTAGGCACTTCATCATCATAAAAGGCCAAGGCTACCAGTTCTTCTGATAGGTACCAGAGGTGACCTAACAGTTTTTTAATAGCAACAAATGCAATTGTGTCATTTATTTGTTTGTAGACTACAAGATTCTGTAATAATTCCAGATCAAGATGAGGAGCGCAAGATGACACAGGAGCTGTAAACCATGCCTTTACATATAACCGAGTAGCAAATAGACAGATGTCTCTTAGTCCTTTTTTGTCTTTTACTGAAATTTTGAACTGAGATTTGAACAAAAAATTTTAATGAATATGTAATTTTGGCCATCCACCTAGCCCGATGAAGTCCCGCCGGATTTTTAAATTTGATTCCACCTTTTGGTTCACCTTCCAAAAAAATAATTGTTAACTGCAATAGTTCTAGGTAATCGTCTCTTGGTTGGAATGTGTCTAGTTGATTTGCTGCAAATATAATTATGTCATCTTTGATGTCATGAATATTTTCATAGATATCTGGCTCTGATAATACTGTTTCGTAGTCCTCCTTATTAATGCTTGACCATTTTTCTCTGAACTTCTTAAAAAGGACTATATCTGGGCCAGAAGATGGTGATAAAGACTGAAACAACAGCTTCCAGCATAATTTCAAATATGTGGTGTCGACATGCCAGCCACAATAAATCGTTGTCGAATTTTTGTTCTAGAAGAATAGCTGCAGCATTTCTAGGACCAGTATTGGCTGCCGTTGTATCGAAACACATGCATTTTATTTGTTCGCAGATGCCCCATTCAAGCGATGTCTGATTGTTGGCATTAAAACTAGAGACGCATTTCTGTCACTCAATTTTGCAACATCAAGACTTCCTAATAATTTA
The DNA here is from genome assembly GCA_023014485.1 of Bathynomus jamesi. Taxonomy (NCBI): domain Eukaryota; kingdom Metazoa; phylum Arthropoda; class Malacostraca; order Isopoda; family Cirolanidae; genus Bathynomus; species Bathynomus jamesi. Next base: position 363,524 of record JAJOZX010004655.1, read on the forward strand.
TCATCAAACAATTTTCTACGTTTGCCTACCTTACTTTTCCATGTTGAAGGTTGTGCAGCACAGAAACCAGATTCATCACTTTTACTCTCCTCTGATTCTGATGATGTACTGGTGAGTATGACAGCCTCTTCATTCTTCTTTCTTTTGATCTCTTCTTCTGCTTTCCTCTTTTCATAATGTTGCTTTTCTGCTGCTCTTTGCTCTTTTTTAGCAACAGCCTTATCAATGGTACCCACTTTTCCATGACGTCCTTTCTCACGTTGCATTTTCAAGAATTTCTTATCATCTTCTATGTTTATAAGCTGCATAGCATTCTCATGAGCAATGTCAAATAAGTATTCCAGTTTATCTTTTCATTTTTCTTCTTTATTATTTAAATTTTGTGATCTTTTCAATTTGTTTGCTTTGTTTTTCTTAAGCAGCTGCCATTCCTTCAGTATTCCTTGAATTTTATCTAATACATGTACTCTGTTTTGCTGGTATTCCTGTTTTTTTCCAAACTGCTAGCACATCATCTGCAGTAAAGTAGCATGATTCTCTAATGCCTCGCTTTTTAATATTTCTGTAGTGCATGAAGAGGGCCATCATTTCCTTCTCTGATGGTAATACGGATGTTTTAGTACTGCAGAGGGCTGCCCAATTAGCCATACTCCAGTTTCTTTTCTTGTAGAACTTCTCCCAACTGAGCAACTAGGTGATGGTGAGTTAGGCCTAGCTTCCATAATCGATTAATTGGTATCAAAATTACGAGTTCCAAACAACAATTAAAAGCAAGCTAATATATAAACCATTAATTAAAACTTCTGAAATATAAACAATTAAACATAAAATCATAAGTTGTAAAACCAAACAAATTGAAAAAGAGGGAAACTTTGACGCCTGGTAGCACATAGTAAATTTTATTTAAAATTCACCAAATTTGGCATACACTACTTTTTTGTCATAGGGAACAAAAATACAGGTTGAACAATTAAAAAAAAAACTTTGATTTTTGTGAATCACCCTAATTATATATATATATGTGTGTGTGTGTGTGTGTGTGCTTAACTCTTCATATATATATATATATATTATATATATATATATATATATATATATATATTCAATTTATTCATCTGGAAATGCCGCTTCCCCAGGAACAAGTCTGTCCAAAATATACATAGAGAGGTCACCTATAGAGGGGTCGACCGCAGGTCGATCCTGAACCGTCGTTCAAACTCAACAAAAGTAAATAACACACATAGTGTATATATATATATATATATATATATATATATATATATATTTATTTATTTATCTATTCACGTTAGTCATCTTGAAACGAAGCTTCCTGATGAACAAGCCTTTGTCTAAAATTATATATATATATATATATATATATATATATGAAGAGTTAAGCACACACACACACACACACACACACACACACACACACAGGTGTGTATATATATATATATATATATTTATATATATATATATTATATATATATATATATATATATATATATATTGCAAACCCAAAGGAAAAAGAAAAAATTATTCCAAGACTTTTGTTTATTCAGTAATACACCTCGTCAGGGAGGTGTATTGATGACGAGATGTATTGTTCAATACACGAAAGGCCTTATAATAATATTTTCTTTTTCACAGTGGATTTGCATCATTTATTCATGGCACGTGTTTAAGTGTGAAATTCATCCCATATATACAGTATATACTGTGTACATATATATATTTATGCGGTAAGGAGAGGTCAAGAGCAAATGCCCACAAAAGCGCCCCCTCCCCATAGAAGAAGAAGAAGAGAGCCAAAATCAAGGTCCGGGGTTTTCGAGATACCTAGACATTCTGCGTTTGAAAGATTGGAGGTCATAAACAGGAGGAAAGATGGATTGAGGAAGATGAAAGATTGAAAATACAGATTAACCCTGGCGTTAGATAGTTGGACAGAAAAGGAATGAGAAAGTGCAGAAAGTCTGATGCTGCGTTGCTCTTCTTCAAAGGAGGAGGCATGCAGTTAGAGAGTTCAGAAAAGCAATGGCCGTTATAATAGCGGTTGTAAGGAGAGAGTGAGGCAACATTGCGACGAAGAGAGAGAGAGAGATTGAAGGCAATCAGTAAGAAGCGGGGAAATGATGAGACGAAAAGCCTTTGATTCCACCCGGTTAAGTACGGCTGTGGGGGTTGACTCATCTCACACGTGAGAAGCATCCTCAATACAGGGGCGAAAAAGACCCCCGTACAGAGACAGCAACTGAATGGGTGAAGAAATCGCGGAGTCGGTACAGCACACCTAGCCTCTTAGAAGCTGTTTTAGAAAGAGAGTATAGTATATGTGATCGTTCCAGGGAAGATCGCGAGAAAAGAAAACGCCAAGAATGTTAAGAGAAGAGGAAGGATTGATTTGTGTGTTGTTGAAGGTAAGGGGATAGTCGTGTGGAAGATTGTAACGAGTAGACAGATGGAGGAACTGAGTTTTTGAGGCATTGAAAGCCACGAGGTTTTCTCTGCCCCTATCAGATATAGCAGAAAGATCGGAGGTCAGGTGTCCCAATCCCATAGTCGTCCTACGCGAATCATGAAGTGACTGCTGTGAGGGAGACTTTGGGAAGTGGGTGGAGAAGTGAAGAGTGGAATCATCGGCATAGGAGTGAATAGGGCAGGAAGTGCGAATTAAAAGATCATGAATAAATAAAAGGAAAAGAGTGGGTGACAGGACAGAACCCTGAGGAATACCACTGTTAATAGCTTTAGAAGAAGAACAGTGGCCATCTACAACCGCAGCTATAGATCCGCCAGAAAGGAAATTAGAGATGAAGGCACAGATAGAAGGATAGAAACCAAAGGAGGGCAGTTTGGAAATTAAAGATTTGTGCCAGACTCTATCAAAAGCTTTTGATATGTTTAGCGCAATAGCAAAAGTTTCACCGAAATCCCGAGAGGGATACACACACACACACACACACACACACACACACACGCACACATATATATATACACACGCGAGTAGATTCAAAGCCTCACATAAGGATCACGACGGGCAATTGCAAAATGATGTTATAATGTTATAATCTTTCAGACCAACAAGGACCCCAGAATCCACTCGTGACTGGTCTACCTAACCGTGTAGGTCCGTGTGACCTAACCGTGCGGTCCCTATTTGCGGCTCATCCCAATAAAAGATATAACCGACAGTTATTTAAATCATCAGAAAATGTTATATTAAGTACGTATAAACAATTACGATGAGTATATTTCAGGAATCCTTTTAAATTTTGAATTTACATTAAAAAAAATGATGTAACTTTAGATTATTTAACATTAGACATTATTACATTTTTTGCATTCTGTTCTGTTCACATTTATAATTACAAATTAGAGCATTGCTACATTAGTTATGTCGTCGCATAACCGCAAGAGCTCCTCTGACTTCCTTAATGATTAATAATAATAAGGATACCTTCTCCCCCTTTTATACTTACGAAAGAACCAACTTTATCGCGTTAAAACATTATTAATCAAGATTAGAGAAATGATAAAAATGGAAGTGAAAGATTAAACTAAAGATAAATGGGAAAGAGCAAAAGTAAATAATAATCCAAAAATAATTTGATAATCAAAATATATTTGAAAACACAAAAGAAGGTAATTATGGAAGGTCAATTAAAGAATCGTGTGAACAAATACAAAATTTTCTTGGTAATTCTGAATGATTAACATCAGATAGAAAACGTGATCCATTTATCCAGAATTTACGACTCCGGAGAACCGGCAAAAAATAATGAATAAGATCGGAGAAATGGAAAATGATTCAGATGAGGGGCTCATCTTTATATCCGTGATCCTTATATAAGGATAGCCTATTTACGATTCAGCTTTCCGTTAAGTTTGCATTTGAAGATGGATATAAAGCTATTTATGTTTATACCCGTTCATAGGTGTTCATTGATTAGAAATTTGTCATCATATTCCATATA
>JAJOZX010004655.1:372500-386303 GCA_023014485.1 Bathynomus jamesi
TTCTCGAGCGCATTGTCAGTCACAGGAGACGAGACATGGATTCATCACCGTACTGCGGAACCAAAACGTGCCAGCATGGAATGGAAACATCCGCGATCAAAGAAGTTCAAGATTGTGAGGTCCGCTGGCAAATTGATGGTTACCGTGTTTTGGGACCACAAAGGCGTTTTGCTCGCAGACTTCATGCAAAAAGGCACAACAATCAATGCAGCTGCATATTGTTCAACACTGGAATGTTTACGACGGCCATTAAACGTAAACGTCCTGGACTGCTCCGTAGGGTAGGGCAGGGCTTCTCAAACTTTTTCACTTGCGACCCCTTTGGATCAGACAAATTTTTTCGTGACCCTTCACTCAATGTCATAAAAGCAATAGGTACTAACACTGTATATTTATGAAAAAAAAAATATTTTCAAATGTTTCTGCGACCCCCAATAATATTTACGCGACCCCTAGTTTGAGAAGCGTGGGGGTAGGGTACTGTTCCAGTCGAGCCGCCATGTTCAACTGACTCATGTAACCAAGGTACGTAGATGGCAGCCGAATCGACGTGCAGTGTTGCCAACAATGATTAACGAATTCACCTGATATAAACATAACACTGGGGAACAAATTTCAAATTTTTGTCTATTGAATTAGATTTGACAGTTAGTTCTAGGTAATTTGGGTGCGCTGAGCACGAATGTTTACTCGGTTTTGCTCTATCAGGTCCTGATTTTGCTCAACACCCCTCCTCTTTCGTCGTATTCATAAAAAGGTTTTTTTCTCAATACTCGCTAAGTCTTTTTGCAGTTACACATTATGCAACTAGGTTTTTATCTAGGTATTTGTACCTATTGTTATGGTATTGTTGTATTATGTATATTTTTATATGTAACACCCTAAAAATATTTTTAATTTTGTCATTTTTAACCCATTTTAATATTAGTAAATTAAGCTAAAAATATCATAGAATTCTAAAATTTTCTCGAGCGTTCCTGTTCTCTGTAGAGTATTCTAGAGGGACAACTAAAATATATAAAAGCGACTCGTTTCCAGAGTTAATCAGTCAATTCAATCAGTCAGTCAGTCAGTCAGTCAGTTGAGTTAGTTAATTAAGTTTGGGCATTAACATAATTTTGAATTGGCATATGATTTAGTGAGTAATTTTGTCATCGTGATTTAATATAGTTGATTTAATTAGACGTAATTTATATTGTACCTACTCATCCGTGTTTCTAGTTTAATTTCATAGATTGTAAGTACCTATTTCATATAAGTACCTATTTAAACTAATTTTTGTGTTTATATTTCAGATTTTCTTAAATTTATATGAATTAAGGGCTTTAAATACCTTTAGAAATTGGCAGAACAATCAAGCAATATGTCATCAAGCACTAGAAAGTTCAAATGCAAAAACAACCCTGATTCCTTCTGTTATATATGTGGAAATTTTACACTTCCACATCAACGAGCAAATATAACTGACTTCGTAAAAAGAGCTTACTTAGCTTATTTTGGCATAAAACTGGGGGACCAAGATAAATCGTGGGCTCCACATAAAGCCTGCACTATATGCATTGAAAGACTGCGACATTGGACGAAGGGTTCGGATTCAAAAATACCTTTTGGAGTTCCGATGGTAAGTTTATGATTTCATAAAACTACGTAATTTAATCACTAGTATACTGTAACTTACCTAAATGTAATTGTAACTTAGGTACATAAACAAAAATTTACAGAAAATGTTTATAAGAATCTCAAATATTGCATAAGGTTGAAACACATAGAAATGTTAAATGTTTGGGTGATAACTTTTGATAAAATTCATAAAAACAAGTCTCTCGTCGCTTTTGTTAACGCTTTACAATTTTTTTTCAATATCAGGTGTGGCGAGAGCCTACTAACCACGAGACCGATTGCTACCTTTGCTTTGTCAAGACTTCGGGCTTCACTAAGAAAAATAAACATTGTATCGAGTACCCAAATTTCGACACCGCGATACGACCTGTGCTACATTCAAATGAGATCCCCATTCCAAAATTTAAGGGTCTGCCAACTCAAGAATTAGTTGAAGATGTTCCTGAAAATATTGTTATGCACTTTGAGGAGTCAGACACCGATTTTGACCCCAGCGTATTTGAAAGTCAAAACGATCCGCAAAAGTTTAACCAGGCCGAGTTGAATGATCTTGTAAGGGATCTAAATTTGCCAAAAAAGGCTGCGGAAATTTTAGCTTCAAGACTTAAAGAGAAAAACTTGCTTACTTCAAACATACATTTCATTTTATTTACAGAAAAAGAGAAGAAGAACTTGTTAAATATTTTAGAACAGAGGATAGTTTAGTATATTGCTGCGACATAGTTGGTTTGTTAAAGAAGATGGGGGTTGAGTCTTACGATGCAAATGATTGGCGCTTGTTTTTAGACAGTTCGAAAAGAAGTCTTAAGTGTGTGTTGTTGCATAATGGCAATCTATACGGCTCGATACCGATTGGGCACTCAACAAAATTAAAAGAAAAGTATGAACATATAGAAAAGGTTTTAAACTTATCAAATATAGGGAGCACGAGTGGATCATATGTGTTGACTTAAAAATGGTTAATTTTCTGCTAGGACAACAAGGAGGGTATACTAAATATCCCTGCTTCCTTTGCTTATGGGACAGCAGAGCCAAGGAAGAACATTATTTCAAACAAATCTGGCCAACACGAACATCACTTACTGTCGGAGAAAAAAATGTAATTAATCCACCTTTAGTGAGCAGAGATAAAATCATATTTCCTCCTCTGCATATAAAACTAGGCCTCATTGAACAATATGTAAAAGCTTTAGATACGAACGGCGAGTGTTTCAAATACATAACTTCAAAATTTCCAAGTTTAAGTTATGAAAAAATCAAGGCGGGAATTTTCGACGGTCCACAAATAAGAACAATGATTAAAGACAGCAATTTTCCTAATGTCATGAATGAACGCGAAAAAAATGGCTGGTTCTCATTCGTGGACTTGATAGAAAACTTTTTAGGCAATTATAGGGCAGATAACTACGAAGAATTCGTAAAAAAACTTTTAAGGGACTACAAAGAGTTAGGTTGCAATATGAGCATAAAAATGCATTTTTTGAATAGCCATCTTGACCAATTTCCAAGTAATTTAGGTGATGTAAGTGACGAACAAGGGGAGAGATTCCACCAAGATATCAAAATTATGGAGGAACGGTACCAAGGCCGCTGGGATTCCCACATGATGGCTGATTACTGCTGGTGCTTGAAAAGAGACCTGCCATCAACAAGCAAATACGCTAGAAAGTCTTACAAAAGAAAATTTTTGCCACAGTGAAAGCTTCATAACTGTTTGTTTTTTTATTTTAAGTCATTTCTATCGTTATAATGTAATTTTACTGTAGTTTGAACTGCTTGTATTCATGAAACTTGAAAAAAAAATTTAACACGACTTAATTTTTTAGTCCTAATTTGAAAAATCTGGAAAATGGCACATAGGCTGTCGACAAGAATCAGGACCTGATAGAGCCAAACCGAGTTGAAATTCGTATTCAGCGCATCCAAATTACCTAGAATCAAGTGTCAGATATCATTCAATAAAATACGTGTTGCCCAGTGTAATCAATGTAGATCCTTTAGTTATGAAATTATACGTCGTGTAAACTTATTTTCTGAACATTAAATGTTCGTAACAATATTGTAATAACCGACCGTTTCTTCAAGGAGGATTTTGAAGCTATATGTTCAAAGACTAAGAATTATGAAAATATTACGCCCAATTGTAAAGTAAGAACAGAAAATAATCCTAAATGACCTTAAGTTCTGTATATCGAGTATAGAATACCTCATGCATTAAACTAACTGGTTATTACTTCTAAAAAGAATTGGATGTATTATACAAAGCAATGAGAGTGTAATTATTTCCACCATTAAATGTGAGTTTACTATATTTATAAAAAATAATGTCTTTATATGTTGATAAATATCGTATGCAGCTGTGTTTCTATTTATTCCTCACTCATTTTTTTCAAATTATGTTTAGGTACGCGATGTTTCTTTCTTAAACACCGCTATTTTGCGTGTGTGTGTGTGTGTGTGTGTGTGTGGTGTGTGGGTGTGTGTCCAGGTTGGCTTATGGACGCGGTCGCGCGCAGTGGTAACAGGTACACAGAAGCACTAGGTCTCATTCATTAGCTTGTGTTATGCCTAAGATATTGTTGCTGGTGGCCACTACAGTCTATATTCATAGTAGCATTGGGTCAGCGTGCTGCATCACATCACGTGGGTTCTAAACCTTATATATATCCTTTCAATTTTTTAACTTTTTTATCTCTTAAAATGGTGGCCTCTAAAATTCACAATGTGACATCATATATATATATATATATATATATATAATATATATATATATTTTTTATTTCTTTTTTTTTTTTATCAAAACTCATTAACGACCTTAGATTTTATCAGGGATTAAAAATTTAGCCCTACTGGGACTCTCCTTTCCTACCCTTTTTCACCCACACCCCACTTTCCTCTTTCCCCCTTTCCCCCATCCCCATCCCCCGTTACCCCTCATCATAAATGAACCCATACTACTGGATCTCCTCGAGCATTATATGATGCCTACACATCTTGAAGGCATCGAATCAGTTAAAGCTTGTAGCGCTTCTGTAGGCTTTGCTAGCCATTTCAAATAGACAATACGCAGAAATTCTAGTCTTCCTAGGGTCGCTTTGCAGACATGATAATTTAGTTGTTTCTTCAAATGCTTATTGGGGTTAATTTAGGTAAAGACTTTGAGGTGGAAACTTCAGCATTTGGACCTTCCCAATCTGCTCCTGCTTCCCCGAGTAAATCTTGTTGAGTATTGCGGTATGTTTATAGTCGTTGTCTTGCTAGAAAATGAATCCCCTCCCAACTAAACGAACCAAAATTGAGGCAACACCACACCATAATAGAACCATTACAAGTTTCATACCTTTGCTGATACAGTTAGATTGAAACTTTTCATGTCTACGTCGTCTCACAAACCTACACCTTCCATTTCCAAAAAGTTCAATTTTCGTCTCATCGCTCCACAGAATATGCTTCCATTCATCACGCCAGTTCTGATATTTCTTTGCAAACTGAAGTCTCTTTTTTCTTATTCATATCCGTAATATACAACTTCCTGACAGCGAATTTTCCTTGCGAAAATACGTTCTTGAAGTCTTCTTTTCATAGCGCACGCGTTTACAACAGCTCCATAAATTTCCCGAATGGTTGCAAATGATTGTCTTAACACTTATTGCATGGATATGGATTAAGTTATGAAAACAGTATATGGGATTGTATATTACATTGTGGTTGTATCATATACGACACAGTATGCGATAAGGGTTAAAGCGATTTACTAAGATTTTTTGTAATTAATAATGCGATCCTGTCTTACAGTATTTATTCTAGGTTGACCTTGTCTGCTACGTGTAGCTAAACTACCATTTTTCAGTTCTCGCTACAGGGTTCTTTGAACTGCTCCTTTAGAGCAAAGGATTATCGAGCATTTTCCTACAATGTATGAAAAAGATAAGAGGACCCTAAATCAGTGATACTTTCTAATCTTGTAACACGTGTGGTCTCGTATGAGTATTAAAAAAAAATGGTAGTAATAAATTGCATATAGGAAATACAAGATCCTTTTAAACTTCACACACAATAATTGCTAAAACGATAGGGTGCACGTGTGTTTATATATATATATATATATATATATATATAATTTTCTCCATTTTATGAGTTAAACTGTTGCGATATTGCCAATTAATGGATCGTGTTCATTACGATTGTAGCAAAAAAGTAGTTTAAGTAATTTTAAATAAAATTTGACGAGAGGCAATTAATTTTAATGAAAGATAAAATTTCATTTAATTTTTGTTTTGAATTGTAAAAGTTTGGGTATTTTATTACTTCAACAAATTAATATTCTTCTCTTTATAATGATTTGGCATCTCGCATTAACAAAGATTCAATACGACTATCTGAGATACAGTAATTTTGTGTTTATTTCAGGAAATGAGGTCTAACAGGGTTGGCACAAACCCAAGTGGTTTTTTTTTTAGGGGGGGAAACCCCCAAATCTACCTGTTTCTTTCTGGGGGTTTATGTTTGATAGTTTGTAATTTAAATTATATTATTTACACTTTCTTCATTTAGAATTTTTAATAAAAATTTCAAATTAAAGGTTAGGGTATATATATATATACAGGGTGAGTCAAAAGTCTCCATACATAGCCAAATGGTCATGATAAATAAATGATTATTTATTTTTTATTTTTTTGCAGGTGATGTGCTGAGATGCCTTTGTCCCAAGAAGAGCGTATAGAGATCATTCTTCTGGCAGAATCAGGAAGCTGTCGCGAGGTTGCCGAGGATTTTAACAGGAGACACGCCCCCGGCACGCACATCACACATGACACCGTTGCCAAACTCATTGAGAAGTTCAAGAAGACTGGAAGTGTTGCAGACCAACCGAGAAGTGGCCGTCCACGAACAGCCACCGATGAAGGCACAGCGACCATGGTGCTGGCAGCGTTCGCAAAGAGTCCCCAAAAAAGCACTCGATGGATGTCTGCAGAATGCGGTGTCAGCCAAAGGAGTATCGTCCGCATTATGAAAGAGCACAGATGGCATCCATACAAAATGCAAATGTTGCAGTATCTTAGCGAAGACGACCTGGACAGGCGGCTGAAATTCTGTGAATGGGCAAGAACAAAAGTGAACGAAGACACGGAGTTCTCGGCTGGCATCCTGTTTTCAGATGAAGCCAACTTTTATGTTCATGGAGAGGTTAATCGTCAAAACGTACGTTATTGGAGTGATGACAACTCGCACTGGATGAGTCCCTCAAAGACGCAAGGCGCTGGAAAAGTGATGGGTGTGGTGAGGGATATGGGGCAACACAATTGTTGGCCCTTTTTTCATTAATACCAATCTGAATGCCGAAATGTATCTAAACATGCTACAAGACAGTCATGCCGTCCCTGCTGAACGAGGACGGGGATTTCCAGCGTACTTTCAGCAAGACGGGGCGCCACCCCATTACGGCATCTGCGTGCGCCAGTGGCTGGATCAGCAGTTTCCGGGTCACTGGATTGGCCGCCGTGGTCCCGTGGAGTGGCCTCCGAGGTCCCCAGACCTCACCCCCTCCCTTGATTTTTACTTGTGGGGGCACTTGAAGGCCATGGTGTACCAGGTGAAAATACAAAACACGGACCACCTAAAGGAACGCATTCGTGATGCGTGTGCACGCATAACACCAGACGTGTTAACGCGCGTTTGCCATGACTGGGAGGAACGCATCCGTATGTGCATTCAGTGTAATGGTGCCCACATAGAGCATATTTTGTGACTTACAAGTGATTGCATAATAAAGTAACCATTTTGCCTATGTATGGAGACTTTTGACTCACCTGTATATATATATATATATATATAGCAAACTATAACATCTGAAGTAAACTATAACAACAAAATTACGCACTGTACGACTATACAGTTAAAAAATAAAAGCTGCTTTCTAAAATAAGTAAATTAGTATGTGAAATATTAGCTAGGCTAGTTACTAGTTAGGAGTACTGGTTACCCCTCAAAATGCCATTCATTTTCTGATTTTTTTTTTGGCTTAATTGTTTACATTTATAGCACTAGATGGCAGCAAGTCAAGTTAATCATTATTATTCAGGGTAGAAAGCTACACACTATTATCCCTATCCTTATTATTTATTATGAAATAGAATTAAAATACTTTATTAGAATATATTTAGAATTAACTTGTAAGTAAATAGTAAATTAATAACATTTTTATTTTTCAAATATATCATGAAATACAAATTAATATTTTTAGATCATATTCCCTTATACTGATACTATTAGCAGTAAAAAATAAACCTTTTTCAACTTTATTTAACCCGTTTTTGAATGGGTGGATTTTTCTGGTTTGGTTTTTCATTGCCAAATTGGTGGTACATCAACATGGGCGAATAAGTGAGGAGAGCAGGATGGAAGTAAAATAAGGAATGAAGAACATCAATTTAATATATGTAATTTCCTTGACGATGTCTTTCTATTTCAATCTAATCTTTTGTCATAAAATGACGGCTGGATGTCCAATATTAAGATTATGCGAAAGTCTACGGCATTTACGACAACTATTTCATTTACTGTCACCTCTTAAGTCTGAATTTTTTAGCTGATGACAAACATTCGGTCGGAAAAAAATATTTTAAAATGAATATCGTTACGTTAAAGATTATTTCCATTTTATTGTGAGTTCAGTAAGATCAAAAAGATTTAGGAACTAAGATGATCAGTTGGTTGGTTGGTTGTAACCCAAAGTTAATCTTCATATAAAAATATTAAAATTCTCTGATTTTTCCGCGAGTGATCTACAGTATGTACAAAGATCACTTTGTAACGCGTTTACTGAGCGATTAGTTACGCCTCAGTAACGCCTCAGGCATAATAACTACTCGGTCACTCAACGTATTACAAAATGATCCATATACAATTTTGGAAGAAAGTTCGCATATAAATCTAAACTTTCTCCAAAGCACAAAAATTACTATTTGGAAAACATAAAGGAATCGTTAATGACCAGTAATTTTTCACGTTTTTTAGAAATTTTACATTTTTATGCGAACTTTCTGCCGCGACTCTACTTGCATCAATTCTGCAAAAAAAATTTAAAAATATTTCCGCGGGTAAATCATGAGTTACACCCGCTGGAAGGTAAAATTCTTATTCAGGTTCTTATTCATTTGTTCTTTGCCTTATTTTGTATAAAATAAGACAATATATACAGTATATCTTCTTTGTAAAAATTCTTTATATTTAATTAATAAATTTGACTTGGTTATTATTCGGTATGAAAAAAATATGTAAATTCGCATTTGAAGTAAAATTAAAAATTTTAAAGGAATTGTAAAAAATTGTATATTAAAATAATATTAAAATTAATATTTTAAAGTTTAAAATATAAAATTTTTAAATTTCGGTGAATTAATTAAAAAATAAAAGGAATAATTATAAAATAATTTTTAAAAATTCCGAGTGACGAAACAAAATAACGACAAATAAAATTTGAATGAATTCCGTCATGAAAAAATATTCGTCTCAAAATGAGAATAAAATAGTCCAGTCTGTCTTCCGCCATTTTGTTTTGTTTGTTAATGTTTCATTAACAAATGCCAAGACAAAGGGTAGTGGTAATTATTATTTTTTTAATATATATATACCTTCTACATATGCTTATTTCTTTGTTTATACACTCTCTCTCTCTCTCTCTCTCTCTCTCTCTCTCTCTCTCTCCTCTCTCTCTCTCTCTATATATATATATATATATATATATATATATATATATATATATATATATAATATATATATATATATATACAATGCGTTCCAAATTATTAAGCAGATTACATTTTCTTCAATGTTTTCAAAAGTTTTTCCCCGATTTCAAAGAAATTTGTAGCAAATAATTACTATATATAGCAGCATTGATGGTATTCATTTCGATAAAATATTTTGATAATTAAAATAATTATCTCATTTTATTGAAAAATATGTAAAATATTGTGTTCCGAATTATTAAGCAAGTATTCTATTTACGGATCTAAATGGTGAAAATGGGTAAGAAGAAAGATTTAACACTAACTGAGAAAAGAAAAATAGTCAAGTTACTCGCTGAAAATATAAAATCTATTGAAATTGCGAAGCAGTTTGGCAGAGCTTATCGAACTGTACACAAGTTTGTAGTGGAGGGTACCAAACTGAGGCAGCGAAGTGATAAAGGAGCTATAAGAAAAGTGACAAGGCAGCAGATATCTGTAATCAAGTGCAAATTGCAAAGCATCCATTGTCCTCAAGTAAAGAGGTTTTTGAGCAGGCTGGCATACATAATGTACTAAGAACATCTCGATGTGGAATCCTCCGAACAAGTGGCAAGACGTGTAAACCTACGATTCAGTCACCATTAACACCCAGGTACAAGAAGCAGCGTGTTGAATGGGCGCGTCAGTACGTGAAAACAGATTTTAATACTGTATTGTTCACCGATGAATGAAAAGCAACCCTCGAGGGACTTGATGTTTGGTCAAGAAGATGGATTGCTGAGAGCCAATTTCTACCAACGAGATTAAGACGCCAACAAGGTGGAGGTAGTGTCATGTTTTGGGCAGGATTGATAGGCAATGATGTAGCTGTCCCATACAGAGTGCTTGATGATGTAAAAATGAATGCCCAGTCTTACACAAACTTTCTAAAAGAAAACCTCATTCCATGGTAGAGATTGACCCTTAGCAATCCATCTTCTTGACCAACCATCAGATCCCTCAAGGGTTGCTCTTCATTCATCGGTTAACAATACAGTATTGAAATCTGTTTTCACGTACTGACACGCCCATTCAACACGCTGCTTCTTGTATCTGGGTGTTAATGGTGACTGAATCGTAGGTTTACACGTCTTGCCAATTGTTTGGAGGATTCCACATCGAGATGTTCTTAGTACATTATGTACGCCAGCCTGCTCAAAAACCTCTTTACTTGAGGACAATGGATGCTTTGCAATTTGCGCTTGATTACAGATATCTGCCGCCTTGTCACTTTTCTTATAGCTCCTTTATCACTTCGCTGCCTCAGCTTGGTACTCTCCACTACAAACTTGTTTACAGTTCGATAAGCTCTGCCAAACTGCTTCGCAATTTCAATAGATTTTATATTTTCAGCGAGTAACTTGACTATTTTTCTTTTCTCAGTTAATGTTAAATCCTTCTTCTTACCCATTTTCACCATTTAGATCCGCAAATAGAATACTTGCTTAATATTTTACATATTTTTCAATAAAAAGAGATAATTATTTTAATTATCAAAATATTTTATCGAAATGAATACCATCAGTGCTGCTATATATAATGATTATTTGCTACAAATTTCATTGAAATCGGTAAAAAACTTTTGAAAACATTGGAGAAAATGCAATCTGATTAATAATTTCGAACGTAGTGTGTATATAATATATATATATATATATATATATTAAGTCATTCAGAATTCATTAACATTTAACATTTAAATTAATCTGACCTGATTTAGTAATTAAAGTTTATTTACATAACTGCCTCCGCAAATAAAGAATAATTAATTTCTAGCTCCGTTCCAAGTCATTGATGATAAATCTTTTCGTGAAAAGCGAAACTGGTCTATGTAAATGAACTTAAACGTAGATAAATATTAACCAAAAGCGTATTTTTAGATGCGCTTTTAGGTCAAAGTTCATTTGAGGGTCACGGATTTATATCCGCAAAAGATATCTCGTTTGACAAGCTTCGAAAGCGCTTTTGCTTGTAAACGTTTAAGTCATAATTATATCTTGTTTTGCACCTTACGAACATTTACTGTATGAAGGCCTTAAAACACTTATATGAACCTTACACACACACACCACACACACACACACACACACACACACACACACACATACTGTATACATACATACTGACAGTCATAGACATAAGTAATTTTATTTAATACATTCACTGACTCGTAAGTTGCTGTCCTGTAAATTATTAGAAATAGTTCTGTGAACTTTACGAGTATTAAACAAAGGAATATATAGAAAGGACACCAAACAGCGACAGACTGGCTGGTCCCTACGAAGGTGCCTGTTTAAGAAGGAAGGTTGAAAGAAGCAAGAATATTTAAAAACAAGTTAAAGTTTTAAAGCAAGCAGAGAAAAGAGGTTGAGAGGTTGGAGAGAAATTTAAAGCTAAAGGGAAAATTTTAAAATACAGAGGATGTATAAGACCATTTGTTCCAGTTATGAGTCGAAAGTGCAACCATACTATTGAAGGTTCTACTTCTCTACCAGTCATCTATGACCTTGATAAAGAGCAAGTCTGTATAAAGGTAAAAATAAATTATTTAAAACAATGTATCGATATCTATAAATGAAAGACGAGAGAGAGAGAGAGAGAGGAGAGAGAGAGAGAGAGAAGAGAGAGAGTGAGTTACAGGCTAACAAAGATCTTAAGATCCACTCTAAGCTAGCGCAAGAAAGAAGTTGAGAAAAGAGGAAAAAAATAGCCAATGAAACTAAATAATACTGAAAACTTATACTATGATTCCATTTACAGACGTGTAAAGTTTTTACAAAGGAATAATAATATAGTAAAGTGTGGAACAGAGAAGGCTCTTCTTCCTCTGCCAGCCACTGCTGACAGAAAATTGTCGGGAAAAAAATTTACAGGAAAGTAGGAAAAAGTATAATGAAAAGAACAGGTTCAGAATTCATTCATACCATGCGCGCATGCGTACACTTATCTCGTGTACCTAATTACGCATTACCCACCTGGAGCGGCACTGCTCACCCCATTATCCGTCCTAAACCTAAAATGCCTTTAAATACAACCTAAATTTAGTATAAATGTGAATATATATAATTACGTATAAGCTATAGGCCATACTTTGTGATTTGAAATCGAGATTTGTTTTTTATTTTTATTTTATTTATTTATTTATTTTTCTATTTTTTTCCTATTTTTGGCAGGCTTCCATTATTTCCCTGGATATCCCAAATTACTCCCTTTGGGGTAATTACTCCCATGTTGAAATCCCCTGCATTAGAGGGTAGTGGAAAATAAAGGATAGCATGAAACACTAGAGTCCTTAATCTGATCTACATCATGAACTTTTTTACGGAATTTTTTTATCTATTTATTATATACAAGAAGTCCTCATTTCATCGCTACATCATTTCTTCAATGGATGCCGAGGCTATTATGCTGAGAGACTTGCTTTTAAAAATTAATTAGTTACATTGCCATCTTTCGCTCTGGAATTGTTGGGTTTCCAAAAATAAGTGGTTTATTAATAATTTAAAATAGAATAAAAGTTTGACCTAAATAAAACACATAAGTTAGGTATAATATAAATTCCAAGTAGGCCTCAGGTAAATCCCAGAAAAAGCTACGTAACTGCACGCATGTTAACATCCCAACATGTTTCAACGTGTTTGTACGGGAACATTTGACGTTGTTTGTTCAACCAGTGAGGTGTGGGAATACTAGTCACGTGATGCCACATCAAAAGTTTGTCCAATCCTGTATTCATAAACAGGATTAAATAATATGACTCTTCCACGTATAGGGATATATCTAACTCAGCTAGAATTAAAGTTAATTTGGCTTTCGCTACCAATTTTGTAATCACATAACTCGAGTAAAGTCCTCATTGTTATTTCCTAGATTTACGGGTGCAACAATGATAATGTAACTGGGGACAACTCTTGAGAATTACTTAGACAAGGGAGAGAGAGAGAGAGAGAATACAATGTTGTGACCTGACAGGATCATGCAAAGGGAGATCTTGATGAACCTTCATTGTGGTACGGCTTAAGGGCGATCGTTTCGCTTCCTGCGCATATATGAAATGCGGTCGTTATGTAAGGAATTGCCATATCATTTACCGTAGTAATGGGGACGAATACGACGTTCTGTGGCGAGATAATAATGCGATGATGCTTCAATGAAGCATATATCTTTTTCTATTGAAAAATACATTTTAAAAATCCTTAAAAGAAGTAGAATGGTGCAGATTATGTGTACATTTCACACAATACTTTTTTCAGATTTTCCCTTAATAATCGTCTGGACACAGATTAGGGTTGTAAAATTTCCCAAAATTTTGAGAGTAGTAAATCTCCACTGAGAATTTTCGGAAACTTCCGGTAATATTTTGAAAGTTTGAGGAATTTTGGAAATTTTCAAAAACTTTAATGGTCATAAA